>CP139502.1:172700570-172992051 GCA_021014915.2 Artemisia tridentata subsp. tridentata | reverse complement strand
GAGTTCTCACACCACCATTTGCTGTTGTAAGTCCATTCGAATCCCTTTCTATACCTATACTTATGTTTTCAATATTCCATGCATCGTATATTTATTCATTCGATCGTATTTCACTTTCTATATATTTTTACGTATTCTTGTTATTTATTTATTCGTATATGCATTTGACCTACTTCATGGATGGCTAGTAAATCATGTATCACACTCACTCGACATTAATATTTACGTTTTAATACGTATCAAGACACAATTCTAATCATATTTCGCATATTACACATTTACTAGTCATATTTCATTTTTGGACCATTTCATTATATCGACTAGAATCAACCTCGTTAAATCCATTTTTATACACACAACATATCATTTTTATTGCTCACACTATTTCACAATAAGCTCGTCTAACAAGCTGTTGAAATAATCTCTCATTATAAGCTCTTAAAAGTTCATTTAAAACCTTAAAGCTATCGCTATTCAAATATTCCCAAAACTTAATAATTTTATCGATTGGGCTTTGTAACCCAATAAGCAGTCCATTCGGCACTATTGAATAAGCAGTCTTATAAGCTATTTGGATATGTTTTTAAGACCTTAAAATCATCCCAATGATAAGCCCAATATCCCTTAAAACCCCTCGGATCAATATCTCTTATTGGGTTTTGTTTTAAATCGTTAATAGCCCAATAAGCAGTTAATAAGCTCTTTTTGCAAATAAGCAGTTTAATAAGACTCAAATAAGCTTTTTAAAGATGTTACAACTTTAGGAAAAACTTAATATACCATTTTTGTAATTTTTGTACTAAGTTTGCAAAATATATTTCTTTTCGGGTTAAAAGTGTCAAGTTCACATAATTATGTTCTAAACTGTCATTTCAGTAACCTGAGGGTAGAAATTGTTCATCCAGTAAATAGGAAGCTTAAAATGTAATATTTGACCCTTTTTGGACTAAAAGTGAAAATAAAACTAACCAAGGACTAACGGTGCAAAACTTACTCCGTTAGGGTAGAATGTGTAAATTTTGTATAAGTTCAAGGACCAAACAGTAACTTTATTTCATATTCAATTCCATCTCATATTTTACACTTTCTCATTCAATCACGTACATATTTACCATTTGTTAAATATATTAAATCACGTACGTTTATATATTTATATAAATAAACTTAACATTTCGTTCAACCACTTTCGAGGAAAACGATATTTATGAATTCAATAATATAAAAACAAGATAATATTATAAATAATATTATTTTTGAACTTTAAGCATTTTAAGCATATCACTCACTCTCATCACAAACCAAATCGTTATCCGTTACTCATTATCACACTCACTGTTCGTACTAAGTCAAAACTATCAAATTCTCAGACTTCACTATTATTCAGGTCGTGTGTTGGAGCCGTTCCCATAATTCACTTGATTTCACATTTCACCTTGCCAGTTACACTCAACGTGAGTCATGGCCCCACTTTTGCTCATTTAATAACTTTACACTCTATGGGGAAGATACATGCTACAAAATAGAACATAAGTATTTTTCTGTATGCTTCACCTGATTGATATTGCCTAAGTTACTCTATTGCCAAAAGCCCCTCACATCATGAACCATTAATCACTTGCGAGTGAACGCGAATATAGTGAATAGATCTATTGGAGGCTGACTGCCTATTCCACTAATGCCGGATGGATAGTCTTAGTTGCTAGCCGGATTAGTCGCAATGCAATATATTTGAAGGAAATAGGAAGATGGCAATCTCCTACACGAGGGCCATAACTCACCCCATTAATTTGGCGTGTTCACCACCGTTTCACGGTACACTGTTAACGTTTGCGTGTCATGAGACTTAGGGCAATATATCCAACTACAATATCACAATTTCAAACATGATTGTAATTCACAGGCAATCACAAACTTGTGTTCCAAACTGATTACTATTACAAACTCTATGATTTCACTCAACAATTTTGTTGACTTTTAGCATGTTTATCTCAGGTAATTAACGGAGCAGTCAAGGCACGGAGTGGGCACTAAACTGATGGTTTTTGTGGTGTAAAATAAATTATGTCATTAATTTCAAACTACTTCACCTTTTTTTGGAATATCACAACACTGAAATTTCACTTTTGTAACTCAACCATTATTTGAATGACAATAACTTTCAAAATGCCTCTTTAGAGCCGTTTTCTATGATTATGACAAAGATCCACCCCGTAATAACCCGATTAGTCTTCGGCTGTTAACTCATAATTTTGGGGGTGTTACAGATAATTTCATAAACGGTCTCTGTGGTCTGTCGGGTTTAACGAATTTAGTCCCTTTACTTTTTTTAAATGGGTTTGGTCCCTGTGGTTGCGACCCATAACGGGTTTGGTCCCTTGACCAATTTTTCTGTTAATTTGACTGTTTTAAAAGGATGAAATAACCAAACTACCCTCATATTATTATTATTATTATTTATTATTATTATTATTATTATTATTATTATTATTATTATTATTATTATTATTATTATTATTATATTATTATTATTATTATTATTATTATTATTATTTTTTATTTTTATTTTTTTTATTTTTTTTTATTTTTTTTTTATAACCAACACTTTTATTAAAAATTTATAGGATTTTACAAGAAATTAGTGGGGAGCCGAGAAACCAACTGGGCCCCCACACCTCTAGCAATAGCAAAACTAATCCTATTAAAAATATGAACCGCAGCCCGTGCTCCAATGTCTTGAGTCATAGAGAATCGTCGAATACGCTTTAGAAGGTTTACTGCATCTTTCTCAAGTTCTCCAAAAGAGGAGAATGAAAAGGGGAGGAACCCATATCCGATTTCCACGCATTTAGCCTCGTACTTGACACGTTTACGTTGTGCGGCTTCAATAACCGCACGACCTGGCATAAAATCAATCATACCAGATTGCGTCAAGGGTGACGATCCCGTAAGATCAACACATACATCAAGCCCACCATCCCAAGAGTAAAGTAATATATCAGCTGGGCGTAAAGATCTGTCCCTATCTCCATAAAGCCCAATATCCACCTCCTTACGAGCTGAAATTCCGGACCGAGAACATATATCAACAAGAACATCACGTACAATGTTATGCCGATGTTTAATGCCAACAATACCCGCACACGAAACAGCATGATCCCCATAAATATCTCCAGTAAAAACCCTAGAACAGGCTGAACACGGTACCTGAACATTGAAAAGAGGAACGCCCAATATTATTATTATTATTATTATTATTATTATTATTATTATTATTATTATTATTATTATTATTATTATTATTATTATTATTATTATTATTATTATTTATTTATTTTATTATTATTAGTATTATTTTTTTATATAAACATCACTTTATTGTAAACACATAGGATTTACAAGAAGTTAGTGGGGAGCCGAGATACTAACTGAGCCCCCACTCCTCTAGCTATAGAAAAGCTAACCCTGCTAAAAATATGAGTAACAGCACGTGCTCCAATATTATTATTATTATTATTATTATTATTATTATTATTATTATTATTATTTTTTTTTTTTTTTAACAACATCACTTCATTAAAAACTCATAGAATTTACAAGAAATTGGTGGGAAGCCGAGAAACCAACTGGGCCCCCACACCTCTAGCAATAGCAAAACCAATTCTATTAAAAATATGAACCGCAGCACGCGCCCCAATGTCTTGAGTCATAGAGAATCGTCGAATACGCTTTAGTAGGGTTACTGCATCCTTCTCAAGTTCTCCAAAAGAAGAGAAAGAGAAGGGGAGGAAACCATACCCGATATCAACACATTTGGCATCGTACTTGACACGTTTACGCTGTGCTGCATCAATAATAATTTTCATTAAACTTGAAAATTTTTACATAAGGTTGGATGGGAGTCTAGACACAAGTTGTGCTCCCACTCCTTTCTGAATACAAAAGCTAACTCTATGAAAGATAAAAACACCACACTTAACATTATTTGAGTGGCTATTAGCGATAGACTTAATACGTGAAAGGGTGTTCAAAGCCTCTGTATCAAATTCCCCGAACGTAGAAAAGGCGAAAGGTATGAACTTGTATCCATTGTCCTCACATTTGGATGCATATTTTCTATTTTTTCTTCTCCACAGCATTGTGCAAGGCTGCCCCAGGAGCACATGAAGTCGCCCCAATACCAGCAAATGGAGAGATGCCAGTCACATCCAAACATGTATCTTTACCTTGAAGCCAATTAAATAATAACAAGTCTGCAGGACGTAGCTCCTTACCATCTTTCGATAGGAACCCCATAGGAGCTTCCTTTCGCACCATGATCCCAACCTTAGAACAGATATCCACAAGAATGTCACACACCAGATTATGTCTGAACTTCACACCCACTTCACTAGAGCAGTGGACCGCGTGATCCCCCCATATATCCATGCGATGCACGTTACAACTTGGGCAAAGACTACCTTCCGAGAACATAGGTACAGTAAGTCTATAACACAGCACAGATCGGAATTGGCGATGGTTCATCCTCTGACCTAAGTCGTCAATAGGGATGGTGAAGAGAAAATCCTGTGCATGTGGGGTGCGTATGCAACTTAGAACAGCGACCTGTCTAGGGCTTAGTGAGTACTTAGAAACAAGGTCTTTCTCAATGACATCAAAGTAACACTTTGCCAATGTTTTCATCATTTGGGGGGCAGAAGCGTCATTGGTGACAGCGAGAGCGTCAATGTTACAAGCAATGTTGAAAGTGTCAAGAGCATGCTGAAAAGAAGGACCATAGGGGACATTACCAGATTTAGCCAGTATCTTGTCTTGCAGATCACTTGTTTGCAAACGAGAGGGGAGAAAAGCATACTGGCTAATGTCGCCCGCTGAAAGGACACCAAGACCACCCAACTTGATTGGAAGAGTGGCCAGCCGCCACTGCCAATCACCAAACCCCGGCCCTGAGGCGGTAACAATCTTCTCCAAGGAATTGCGTAACGACCGATCAAACTGAACCTGTGCCTCCAGTAAATACAAAGGGGAGCATGTCCTCAAAGCATAAGATAATTTTGAAACCCCAGCACAACTGCGAAGAAGAAGGAGCTCGCATTGGGGATCATGAAGTTTGTGGATTGCCTCCATTAGGTTGATGGTTTTAGAAACCCTTTTCAAAGCCAAATCCCGACAAAAACTATCATCCAAACTGACTGAACCACCAAGGAGTTTGACCCCATTGATCGGGCGAGAGATATTTATAACAAAAACACCCTCTGCCCTACTACGAGGATCCTCCACAGGCCAAAAAAGTTCAGTTTTTTCGACATTCAAAAACAAACCACGAGCCGGGCCATCCGTCCTAATGATGTCAAGTGCCTTGGCAACCATAAGGGTGTCTCCAACAATGGTACCGTCATCAAGATACCAAGCCTGAAGGGTAAGGTCACAAGACTGATTAATAGACTGGACCAAAGGGTGCAAAGCTAGGGCAAACAACAAAGGACCCAACGGATCCCCTTGTTGAACACATTGACAAGACCAAAGGATAGAGTCTTCATAATAAAGCCTAGCAGGTCGGGCGTAACAAAACTCAACCCAAGGAGCAATGGATGGGCAAAGCGCCCTGGCTTCCTGAAGTAAAACGCTCCTGTCGACAAGGTTGAAAGCATTCTTAAAATCCACCAAAAGCATAGAAAGCCCAACCTCGTTACCCTTAGACTCAATGAGCCTATTCACAGAATGGAGAACAGCCTCACAGCCCCCAGGAACACCAACACCAAATTGAAAGTCCTGTAGATAAGTGTTTAAAGAGTTACCAATAGAAGAAGAAGCCACCTTAGAAATAAGCCTTCTCCATATAGTACCAACAGCAATAGGGCGTATACCACCACCAGGCTTGACTAAGGGAGTCAAGGGGGCACTAGCAATATACTCTCCCAATAGAATAGGGCACTTTCCACTAAGAAACAAATTGAAAACATCAGTAATAGAGCCTAGCAAATCATCAGCGATAGCAGAAGCAGCCCCTCCCAACATATCCATTAAATGTTGTGCTCTAAGCCCGTCACGACCACACGAAGTCCCTTTTGGAAAACTACGGATCCTGTTCAACACCAAGTCTTTATGGACGAAAAGGGCATCCCCACCAAGCATCGAAGAAGATGAAGTCGGAGGTGGGGCATACGGGTGTTTGGCCTCTAACTCAAGCAGGGTGTCAGGGGTAGCTGGGGCGACACCAGAAGATGTGAGAACCTTAATAGCTGCAGTGAAGTGCCCATCTCCCAGTTTACGTTTACATTGAGCTAGGTTAGCTCCATCATGGTCTTTGGTTTTCTTCACCCCACTGAGTGATGGAATTGCTCCAGCCAAGCGATCTAACACCAAAGCAAACCTATCTGTGGGATCCTTCCATCTAAGAATAGCCCAAGAAATACCTTCAATCTGACACCGTTCTCTCTCGCCAGATCTACGCTGAGCTCTGTTAGTTGGCACGAAAGTAGTCAGAACACAACATGGCAGGATAAGGAGTTGCACCCACCCCGATAAGTCCCCCGGGCGAGCAACGACCACCTCTAGAGCACTGCGAAAAATCTTAGCAAACCCGAGCCGCAACCTAGGAGGAATACATTTGACTGTACGCAAATTCTTTGAGAAAACCCGACTGAGAAGGTCAATGTTAAAACAGGTGGGCTCAACACCGAGTGAAGGCAACCCAATAGCGGCCCCCTCGCCAACAACCTCATCGGTAGCAAGAGTACTAGCCGACTCAACAGCGACACCATCAACCACGTTCAAACCTGGTCTAAGAGGTACAGGGATGCCATAGATCGCAACTTCGTCAAAACTAGGTGCACGAACCACATCACCATTGGCATGTTTACAATTCTTACTAAAAGTGTGGGTGCAAAAACACTCGCCACAAAGCCAAATGCCAGCCTGATGAAGTGCCTGGTCAAATGCAGAAAATAAGGAAAAATCACTCGCTACACGTGCTTTGTGCGAAGTCTTCAAAACATTAGTTTTAAAATGCTGAGTGCCCAAGTGATCAATAAAATATTTCTTAGTAAACCCATTACCATTACCACTTTTACACCCTTCAAAACCTTGTAGTAGACAAGATATCCGAGTTGCCATGATAATGATATAAAACCAAATACAATGACATAGCAAACTCCATAACTCACAGCAAACCACAAGGATCAAACCGAGCATTTAAAATAAAAACCCAAAGCATAACCTTTTTTCTTTTCTTTTTTTTCCCTTTTTTTTTAATCAAAGCCCACAACTCTACAAATACCTACTAAAATGACAAAGCACAAAACACGGATCAACCAAGCAGGCCAAAACACAAGCCCAGCCCAAAAGCCATCCAAAAATAGCCAAACCGCTATATCACCACCTCAAAAGACAAACCGCCAGGTGGGACCCACAAAGGAGAAAACCACAGGCTAGACAAAAAGAAAAACAAGGAATAGCCAAACCGCTGAACAAAGGGGGACCCACTAAGCCTCCATCTTCACGATACCTCCAATTATCCAATGGTAAAACCGCTAACAAGAAAACAACCACACGTACCAGCTAGCTTCACCAGTGGTTTTCAAGAGCGAAACCCAGAACAAGGAAACTGGGCAAGGAAAGCTCCACCAAGAGGGAGAAGATCACAATCCCGAGTAAACACTGTACTTGTACGTCCTCGAAGAACCACAAAGAAGAGAGCTAACTTAACCAGTGGTTTACAAGAATGAAACACAGAACAGGGGAAACAGAAGTACTATGTAACCCACTCCAACAAGCACTGTTGAAACGAAGGAGACATGGGAAGGAGAAGGCTCGGGGACCAAATTTCAGAGAAGATAGTCCCGTCTTGAACGATTTTAGTTTTTATTATTATTATTATTATTATTATTATTATTATTATATATATATATTATATATATATATATATATATATATATATATATATTATATATATATATATATATATATATATATATATATATATATATATATATATATATATATATATGTATGTATATATATATATTTATAAATAACATCACTTTATTAGAAACATGTAGGATTTACAAGAAGTTAGTAGGGAACCGAGATACTAATTGGGCTCCCACTCCTCTAGCTATAGAAAAGCTAATCCTACTGAAAATATGAGCAGCCGCACGTGCTCCAATATCTTGAGTCATCGAGAACTTTCGAATGCGCTTCAATAAAGTCACAGCATCCTTTTCAAGTTCCCTGATGTGCGTGTGTATTGCTCTAATTTTTATACCCACGGTATGTCGTTGTGGTTTTAGCAGTATTCAAGTTTTAAATTTATATTTAGCCGACTTATCAATAACACACACTTTAACGAGCAGTGTACCCGGTCAGTATGAATATAATGGTAAGTAGAGTGTCGATCACTAAGAGTGGAACGTATTATCTAGTTATTCTAATCAGTATTTTAATATCTTAAGTTAGCTATACAACCTAATCTAACGCAAGAGGGGTTCAGCCTGAGAGACTGGCACGGTTTGATTATGATTAAATATAAACAAAACTAATAAGCACGAATCAGCGATTAGCACACACGTACACAGATAAATACTCGAGACAATAAGAAGACCTGTCCTGATAGTTAAGTAGCTTGTCACTTGTTTTATTTCTAGTTTTATATGAAGTGTATAGTTCGATGCAATGCACCGAGATTAATCCTTTCTCGTTGGCTCTAATCTTATCGGCGAGTAAACCCTTAATGATCACTTATGACTATCCTACTTATCTTTCTTCCTACTTTTCTACAGACGATAGAATGCATAGGCGATATAATAAATAGGCGAGGTAGGGGCATGGCGACCCAAGCAATGCTCAGCTAGACACAGAGGTTATCAATGCACTAATAAAAGTCACCAAAGACATCAACATATAAACTTTAATTAATGGGAAAGCAATTTTAAGGGGAGTTGAAGTGCATGATTAAATCAATGACACAAGCCCATCAATCCTGACCAATTAAAGTGTACTAATACAATAAAACAAAACTACTTAATGAATTGAATACATGCAGGACCTTCTTACAGCTCTTGTATCTTTGTTCAAGGTGTGTCTTGTGCTGCTACTTCGTCTGAATTCGGCTTAGGGTTTCTGTGGTCTTCGGTCTTCTAAAACTAGGCTCTATTGTCCACACCGAAATTCGTCTGACCTTGGGGTATTTATAGTTTCTGTCTGAGGACTAGATGCGGCGCATAGGATAAGTAGATGCGGCGCATTGACTTAACTTCGCGTGGAGATTAATATATTCAGGAATATTCGTACACTGCCAGAAGATGCGGCGTAACTCCATTTCAAGATGCGGCGCATGTCCTTGCTGTCTTGGATCGTAGCTTGTGAAATCTTGATAGTGATGCGCCGTATATAATAAGTAGGATGCGGCGTATCTGGAGCAGAATGATCTTGATCTTGTACATTTCAGTAGACTCTTAACTTCTTGCTTGTTTTGCTCCATAATTAGTCCAAAATCGCCAAGTTTCACATAATACTTGTTTTTACCTGAGAATTACAAAAGTAAACATTAACGTATCAATTCTCATAGATAATATAATAAAACAAGTCAAATAAATAGGATAAATGATGGTAATAAAATGTACTTATTTGAGTTCATCAAATATCCCCCCACTTGAACTTTACTTGTCCCCAAGTAAACCTTAGAATTAATCTTATGAAAATGTATCCTAAAAGATGTTAGGATTTATTTTTATATTTAAGCATGTATTCATTTTGTCATAATCACACAACCAAACACTTAACGAATTAGAAGTAAAATAAAATATATTGATAAAAGCAAATCTAATCGTTTAACTGTCCAGTCGTGACGAATATTCTATCATAAGCTTGGCAAGTATACGCATCTCCTCCATTAAAGCTAAGGAATAACAAGTCTAAAGCGGTAAAAAGGGTTTGTTGGTTAAGGGTTAATCATTCTCCTTAATCTCTATCGATCTCAAATTCCAGAAAAGGCGACAAAATCACAAATACATGATCGAATCCACAAACACGATACTTGCAATTGCTCAAATCCTTAACTCGAATAGGCTAAAGATAGGACCAAGTAATCTTTACGAATAATATTATATCAAAAAGGGCGACAAAATCATAAATACATAGCCGAATCCACGACTACGATACTTAAGATTTCTCAAATCCCTAATCTCAATAAATCAAAGGTTTGGATAAAGAATAATATAGGGTATGGATAATATTTGGGATATAAATTGGTGTAAAATGAAAAATAAACAAAACAGATAAATTAAAATCCTAAGTGTGGTAAATTGCTATCCCAACCATCCCATGAATAAGACTCATATCATAGAATAACTCACGCTTTAACACTTGAAACACACGTTTTAGGTAGACACGAATTATACTCAACAAGATCTTAATCAAAGAATAACCTTTAGTTGGCGTTCCCATAACGTCCAACTCCCATTCAATCCATAAATATATTATATAACAACTAGTGGTGATATCGACCACTTAATACAAAACTTTACATAAGTTGGTTAAACAAACATCCAACTTTTCCTTTTTCTTTTTCTTTTCTTTTTTTTTCGAGTTTTTTATTTTTATTTTTATTATTATTATTATTATTATTATTATTTTTTTTTTAACTTGAAACATAAACATAGATGTGTAAAATTTCACCACATCACTATAATGATAACTCTGGATAATTTTCCATACTTTTCATGACTTCAGAAATAACGGTAATAGTGAAAGTAGTAAACACACGAAAAATAAACTCAAAGATATACAATATTTACTTTCACTCCAATTGCATTGTGCAATTTCCTGACTCAACCAAAGATAATGAATTACGCACGCGAACACAGGTAATGTAAGGAAACACACTTTGCCTAAAGCAATTAACCAACCACGGATTTTAATCTACAGGGTAGGCTAAGGTGTAAGGGTGTAACGAAACATTATAACAAAGGTGTAAGAAACGAAAGGAATGGCTCTGAGTGTTTTTCTAGGGGTATCTTACTCTAAAAATGAGAGTAACAAAAGGGTTTATACGGGGGTTAACTAACCAGTGTAGTTAGCTAATATCACATAACATATAAAGGCTATTTGGGTGTAATCCTAGAAATTTACCAATTTAGACAAGTCATTCCAATTATATAAATAATACTTATTATGGTGGTCTCGAATAGTATACAAGCCAAGTTCTAAAGTTTACAAGTCACCGGCACACTCATAGATTTGTGAAGCTATGTAATTTAGACTTTAAACAAAAACATGCTAAAAATTTTAAATTTTGATATATTAAGCACATTTTAAGCATATTTTGAAAAAGTTTAGGACAAGTAAGTGTTCTAATTCTCCAATCCCCCCACTTAAGTTAAACAACGTCCTCGTTGTTTGTATCAAAGGTTAAAAACTGGAAAATAAAAGAATTAGAACAGAAAAACTCCCCTGAGATTTGCTCGGTATGATCCTCCATTATTTGTATAAGAGCAAAAATCATCTTTCTTGTGGATGAGAACGTTTAAGCTTCATAGTTGATGTATCCACAGGAAATGCAGGAATCTATAATACCATCAAGACTTTAACACACCTAAGTTAAGAAGGTTCAAACTTGCATAATACATTAGTAGTTTGTAAAAATAAAACTTAAAAATTAAACTGAAAATCATCAGGTCAGTCGATACGCCGTATCTTATGGAAGAAGATGCGCCGTATCGAGCCTGGAATAAATATGAATCAGAATAGAAGATGCGTCGCATCCTTAACCAGGGATGCGCCGCATTAAAATAAACTAACAAAAAGTTTTAAAGTCAAAAATAAAAATGCAAAAAATAAAGTAAGATATGACCAGTGCAGGAGATGCGTCGCATCTCAGGATTGAGATGCGCCGTATCTTCTGCGGGCCTGACTGACTCGACACAGAACAAAATAGTAAAAATTTTCTCCGGGTTGTCTCCCGGTCAGCACTTGTCTTTATTACAGAGTCTTCAAGTTAGACTCACGTTCAGCTCTTTATTACCGATCATTGAAGGAGTCGGAAGCATCGCGCTCCCTCATCGCCAGTCCAGTAATATTGAACACTCCTTGCTCGTCCATAATTTCCACGCCGTTCTTCTTTAATATCTGTATAAACAAAGTTTTGTCCCTTTCGGGCAGAGATGACAAAATGATAGACGAGAAATTCTTATTATTACATAGGCATAAATAAGCAAGGTGGGGTGGTAGTTCAATAAACACATCATTATTCAAATTTGTATGCTCAACTATTCTCCTACGTTTGTTAATCACTACGCAATCATACCACTCATCATCAGAATCATTAACAATATCGCGCCTAAGTTCGGTAGGTACATTAAGGTCAATAAATTCCTCGAAGTCTTCATGATTAGGATTAGTTGAGTTGTTTTGAATCAATGTTTCTCCCATGAGCCTAGCTTCAAGATCGAGGTCCATACGTTCTCTTAATCCTAGCACATAGACGCCTCTAATTATGCTTTTAACAGGATTTTGGCACTTGTAGACTAGTTTATTATTCCCTACCCTTAATGAGATTTTTCTTTTAAACACATCAATCTTAGCACGGGCGGTAGACAAGAAAGGTCTTCCAAGGATTAAAGGAATCTTAACATCCTCGGGCATATCTAATATAACAAAGTCTACAGGGAAAACAAACTTCTCAATCTTAACTAGCACATTATTAGCAATCCCTTCAGGTTGTTTTACCGTTTTATCAGCCAATTCAATAAGCAACTTAGTTGGTGCTAATTTTCCTAGTCCTAGGGTAGTGAATGTCTTAAGGGGCATTACACTAATACTAGCTCCTAAGTCAGCTAACACATTATTGAACGATATATCATTAATTGAACAAGGTAAAGTAAAACTTCCAGGGTCCTTTTCTTTATGAGGCAAGGCATGTAAGTCGGTTGCAGAGCTCTCTTCTTTTATTGTAGCCTTGATCTCCTCTTCAATCTTTGTCTTCTCTTTGAGTAACCTCCTTAAACTGATTGAAAAATTAAAGAAAAATTCGGGCTTTGCAGCATCATTACCATTCATCAATCTTCTAGGAAAAGGAATGTAAGGAGTGACTTCTTCAGTGGTGCTTATGGCCTTGACATGATCTCTTGGGTTGGTTTCAGTTGAGCTAGGTAAACTTCCGTATCCCCTTTCTTGAAGAACTGTAGGGTATTCACAATGCAAGAAACACTTGTTTGAGGCTTAGATTTGGATCGAATGGAAGATAACTTAGAGAGAGAAAGTGGGAACTTCTAGTGAGAGAAACACTATGTGTATTAGATTAAGATAATGTGAAGTTCCAACCCTTCCCTTGCAAAGGAAGGGGTATTTATACATACTACTTAATATGCCCCTAGTGGGCTGTGGAGTGAGCTGACAGTGGGGAAAGCCCCGACCCAATCCACAAATATAAATACGACTAAACTAATAATACTAATAATATTACTGATAATCCTACGAGCTATGATGAGCTAATGAGTACTCGGGGTGACCGAGTCTTCAGCTGAATATTCATATTCCTAACAATCTCCCCCTAAGGGAGGTCACCCCATAAGTAATGTTCTGAAATTCAGCACTTCTTCCTTGGATCTTGACATCATAGCTCGTAGCCGTTGATTCTTCAATATCATAGATTGTTGTGCAAACATCCGTGATCTTAAGATGACTTCTTTTTTGTCTTGGATGAACTTTGAGTAAACTTTGAAAGTATCATCCCACTTGAGTCTCAAAGTCATCTTTCAGTAGTAGGTCTCCATGTGATGAAATATACTTAGAGCCGACATGCTCACACGATATGGTGTCATGATCTTCAGCATCAGAGTTAGCAGAAGCTGTGTTGAAGGTCTTTTAGGTTGATCATGACTTCTTTGATGATGATGTGGTGTGAGCATGAGGTGATGGATTGGCATCTTTTCTGCAACCAGCTACCACAGCAACCAGCTACAGCATTCCACTGCTACAATCGCCAGAAGTTCCTGCATACGACAGTTAGCAATAATTCGACCGGTTCTTACAAGTTTGGACTTCGAGATAGTCAACAGCATATTGTGAAAGCTCTCTCTAATCCTTACCAAGACCGTTCCTAATCGAAAACCCACAGAGGGCTTTTTAAGATTTTACCGTAGTAAATCAACGATTAGGTGAGTCGCTGGAGATCACTCCACGACTGTAGACCGGTTGAAACCGTCGCGACCACTAAGCGTAATCCACGAGGAATTACCGAAGTGACCTGCTTTCAGGGCTGCTTGATGTTGACCCTGGCAGGAATTTCCATTCAATCATTGAGAATTACATTTGTAAATTCTCTCATAAATGTTCTGGCAGATTGCTAAGATCTGCGTAGGACTCATGAGTTTACAACTGGTGTCCTTAATGTTGAACAACCAGTGTAGAAATAATTCGTGTCCCTATGAGATCTTATTATGCATCTCGTGGCTCTAGACTCGATAGTGCGATTTGATTTAGTGAGCGGAGGCTGGAGAGGACTGCCACCTTTTCAATATCATCTAACTCGAAGTGAGAGAGACGATAGAAATGTATTGAACTCCGTGACAATTGAAACAAGAGTCCTTTGAGGGACCTTGATTGGCTAGGGAGGGTTGTGCAGCGTATCACTGGGTCCATGATACTTTGTCTTCAATGCCAGCAATCAACTAAGTGATTCTGACAGCATATGTATTGACCCGGTTTCTGCCTAAGTTGTAAGGAGGGCTATTTCTTTTCACCCTTTCTCTTTACAATTCTTTTTCATTCTTCAACCCCTTCAGCGCTTACCGAGACTTCATAACTAACACCTTGTTGGGTTTGTTCCAGTGTTAGCTCCATCTCAGTCGGCACTCTTCCCTCATTCACTTTTCTCCTTTTTAATCATACCTAAGGACTTCTACACTAACTAGTGGATTGTCCCTGGGTAGATCTCTCCGGCTCTGGCGGGATCGTGGGAACTTGTACCTAACCTTACCATCCTTATAACTCCATTATATGAAATACAATGGTCGGTCTTTGGTGTTCTTCCACAATTGCCAAACCAAATCTTTGAAAAATCTCTCAAAGTGTTCATGATTTCGAAACACATTTTTGCAAACACTTGAGAGTTTTATATATTTCAAATGCTCCCCCTCAACATGTGCTCGAGTGATAGTTTTATAAATTTGAACATGTTAGGTAGAGCTCGCACTTTTTGAATTGATCCACTTTCAGTGAACATGACCGATTCGAGACACGCTTACATCACTAGATATACTAGCTTGAAATTATTACCCGGCCTGGTCAAATCCACAGAAAGTTTCTCGAAATGGTACTCTCTACTCAGATACATCTTTTTCGAGACACGCTTACATCACTGGTTAGACCAGCTTGAAATTATTACCCGGCCAAGACGTATCCTTTCGATTGATGGCAATTCAAGTTTCGTCAATTCATTGGTGAAGTCTGAGCCCTGCTCACGTGAGATGCCAAATCCTTTGTTTTGATAAAAACCATTTGCTCCCCCTCAATATGTGCATCGATATACGAAAAGATTTTAGCACATATGGAAGAGCTTGCTTTTATGACCAAAATATTTTGCTCCCCCTCAATATGTGCCTTGATATACAAAATGGTTTAACACATACGGGAGAGCTTACTTTAACGTTCAAATCATCACATTTTATCAGATTTCATATTTAAATCACATTCTCTCCCCCGATCAAAAATTTCAAACCATTTGAGATTTGTGATCCCAATTGATTTAAATGAGTTAGAAAATGTGGGAGAAAATGTGTCCAATTTTAATGTATTCTGATAATGGAACATACTATGCTCCCCCTTAATCTAAGAGGGAGATTCACTGCTTTTTATGCACAAGATAACTTTAATGACACAAATGATATTGACCTTTTTGTGCAGACAATGTAATCATCCGCTTTTCTGAGTGAATCAGTGGTCAACATCGATTTTCCATCCACCAACAAAACTTTCCCACACGTTGAAGATCTCCACTTGGCGAGATCAGAATACGAACTGCTTTGAAGTGAAGGTGGTGGTGGTGATGACAGTGTTGTTGTTGTTGTTGTTGTTGTTGTTGTTGTTTTTGTTGTTGTTGTTGCTGCCGACGTTGTTGTTGTGGTGAATTTCGAGCCAATCAATAGAGTTTGAACGTCTGATCAAATGGTTATAATGGGAACTGGCACATTCATTTTGGCTATGGAATCTGCATAAGAATATCAACACAGATATGCATACATACAGATACACTATTCCTTAATAGCTACCCTTCAGCAGCTTGCCACATTATAATACCAAGTTCATCTTATAATCAAACCACAATCAGGAAATACGTCAAATCACTATCTAGCATGAAGAGCAAATAGCAATCATGAACATGGCAATTCACACAGATTTCAATATTCAATTCAGGATCTTAGGAACATGATTCTATCATGATAGCGATCTACCTAAGCAAATCCTGAGAACATATGCACACTATCAACAACCATTAAGCAACAATCGACCAACAAAAGTCAAACGACATTTGAAATTCATTCATTCAGATCATACAAATGTCATAGGAGTATTCAAGAACATCAAACACAACTGGTATTCTTACTTCTTTTAGGTTTTGAGTCTCAACGTATTTAGGGGATTAAATGAGGATTCCTAAGTAACACAAATGAACCTTCTAGATACATAAAGCTAGGATACTATAAGCAAGTTGCACATAATGTCCTAAACTTTCTAGCAACTAACACATTTGGCCATTTGATATAAAGTTTTAGCAAGATCCTCTTCAACTAATACCCCATTAACTGCAAAACCATTTCAACAAGTATGAGTTAACCAAGAAACCCGTTTGATGATATAAAATTTGAATTCACTCTCCCCCTCAATCAATGACCCGTATTAAAGATTTGTAGTCGTTGATTGAGTGACAAATTTTATGCATAATCCAAGTTTAAACAAATTTCATACAACACATATTCACCAAGTGTCTCACAAATAATTTTCAGAAGAATCATAGAATGAAAACTATTTGCATACAAAGAAGATTTCTCTTCTTTTTCAAGAAATGATGCACTGAAACGTACATCAGATCAAAGAAACGTGGATATAAAGTAATCCATACCCAGGTGAACATCACCCATTCGGAGGAACAGCCGTCTTTTTGGCGACGTGCTTTCCCCAATATGAAGCGCGGGTTGCTATCTAAAGTAATAGCAAGCCATTTAGACATGTTTTAACCAGTTAGTATAACTTCTGCTCGAGCTTCATTTAAAGTCCCGTGTCATTATTGAATGACATTTCTAAGACCGTAAATGTTATCGATAAACAGAAGACATGCCTAGGAGAAACTATTTTTGGTATTTTCTATTTTTTCTGATTTTTATGGTTTTTCTGGTTTTACGCATCTCTATTTACAAATTGCAGGTTTTCTATAATTTTCTATTTACAGTATGTTTTAAGATATGTACAAACTATATTATTCAGTTTAAGACGATGATGAAATGAATACCGAAATGAGGATATGTTCAGTATGTTGTAGAAATCTGTGGTCAATCATCTCTTAAACTTTCACCACCAAAGCTTTCGAGGCTCCTGAACAGACGACGGAACTTGAGCCTTCCCAATGTACAGCTTTGATAGCTTCCCCCCAAACCGACAATCTTCATACTGAGCAGATTCTAAGCTCTCTTTCAAGCTTACATAAGGTAAGCGTACAGCGGAAACCGTAGCAAACCACATTAAGTATTGCTGCTCTTTTTTAAGAATAATCATCGTGATTCTCCGTTCGGGGATCCTCAAATAGATCAGCAACGAATCATCTCACATTTGAATAATTCTTCTCATATTTCTTTCCACTGAAGACTGAAGAAATGCCTACCAAAAGTATCCAGAGACCACTTCCCCCCAAGTACTTGAAGATATTCAAACAGTCTCATTGTATGAAGCCCGAAAACCCGAAGTACACACTCAATCCCATTAATGAAGTCGAAAACGTAACATCAAGATCAATTAAGACCTAGAAATCCCCTTTTCTCCCTTCAGGAAATTGCAGATGAGAATTGTTACACCAAAGTCAACTAAGTCCCGAGTGTAAGCAATTTATCCCGTGTGTAGTCAAAATGATAACACCAAGACAGTACCGTGAAAACCAAGTAAGTCCCGGATGAACACATTTCCTTTTGTAGGATACCGACTAACCAGAAGTCATCATACAATTATGTACCTCTTTAATTATCAGAAACTGTTTCATACATATCTTCCCCCACGTAGTTGGAATAATACATCAAGACTCACGAGTTAAAACACTGATTTTCTCTGCGGTTATGACATTTGTCTTCCCGGAATAACTTCTATTCAGAAGAAGTATAAAGTTCATCACGTGTACTCGTTGTGCATTCAGATGTATGTCTCCTTCCCCCTTGCTGGTTTTGATACCTCAGAATCAGCAACACATATTACGCACATATTCTTGAGATCTTGTGAGAAGAACAAAATTGGCTCAAGTGAGAGTCAACCGCAACCAAAACTGTCTCTGACTATCTTTACCAACCCTCAAGTAGGCAACTTTACATGATGACTGATGGAGCAAACCCGATATACCAAGCTTGAATTTGAAGATAGAATTCCCCATTCTTGTGACTTACGCTTGCACTAATGTTGGAAGAACAGTGTAGAGAATTAGTGCTCCAAGCAAATCTCTAAGTACTCAATACCCAACCAAGGTATGAGACATTAACACCTCTTATGATTATCCACAACGTCAACGGCGTGTGACACTGAGTACTACATCGTAACTCCTATAAGTGATAGTTACCCCGACTGCTGGTAACTAGATAACCTAAGTCTTCAACTTAAATCTTAAGCACGAGCAAGTTATCATAGAAAGTCATACATCCAACCAACCCCGACTTCAAGATAGGATAAGATCACGCCTTTGAGGAAGTCAACTTCAAACTCGAATAAGTGATACCTGATCAACTCCATGGTCACAATTAGATGCCCAGCTCAAGTGAGTGAACCAACAACCAAATGTACAACGAATCACTTGTTCACACTTCTCCCCCTCAAAGATTGCATACGAGGATGCCATCTTTGATTGAACAAGTGCATATGAGGTTGATCCATTGTTCACACTTCTCCCCCTCAAAGATTGCATACGAGGATGCCATCTTTGATTGAACAAGTGCATATGAGGTTGATCCACTGTTCACACTTCTCCCCCTCAAAGATAGCATACGAGGATGCCATTTATGATTGAGTGACTAAACGTCCAATCGAATGGAAGTAGATCCAGTTGATATCTGAATGAGCATGGAGCAAGTATGAAGCCTTTTGATGAGAGTAGTCAGAAACAAGAGTATTCATCTGACCATTACTCAAATCTCAATCACCATGCAGTTTATTCACCCTTCTCCCCCTAAAAAATTGCATGTGACGACCAACTGCCATTTTTGATAGTCCGGGTGAATAAGAATATACTTCAATATACGTTTATCCCCTTGATGACTGAATGAGTATTTGAAGACCACGAAGCTAGATGAGAATGGTCATGAATAAGAAGATTCCTCTTCTTCCGAAGATAAAGCGCACTCAAGCGTATGCCTTTCTTTTCTTAGATAAACGAGGCCTGAAGAAATGTCAGCAGACGCCATAATGTTGACATTGAAACCCGAGGCTTGAACTGTTGTATTCAAACGTCGTAGTCATTGAAGAACGAGGCCTGAACTGATTTGAACAGACGTCATTGTCGTTGATGTTCATCAAGCTTGAATTGTTTGAACCCCTACATCATGAGATATCACTCTTTTCGGCACCCAAACTCTGAGTCTTTCCTTAATACGAAGGGACGATGTACCTGCACTTAAGTGAAGACTTCCTGCATTGACATTAAGAGTTTGTTTGCATTTATATGGGTTAGTGATATCAACATTTAAACCATTTGGGGTTTCACTGTCAACCTTGGTTCTGCACTCAGTGAACATAGATTCGCACTTAGTGAACATCTTTTGAATAGGCATCCATCTAAGACCAACAATCTTAAAAATTCTACCCGTTGGTATCCACCTAAGGCAAGATCTAGGAGTGTCAGGTTTCTCATGTACAGTGGAAGTCTTGTTTAGAGAAGACCTTTGTCCTACAGCAATCTGCCTACCAGGTTTCTGAGTATACCTCTTTGGTTCTACGGGCTTGTTGTAGTTTCTAGTCTTAGAGGTCTGAACCTTGGCACGATCATTCACTTTCTTCAGGAGTTTCGTTATACACTCATCATGGGTTGCATTAAAAACACATTTTTGACAAGTTGAGCAAACTAAGTGTTTGGAGTCAGAGAAAGATCTAGGTTTCTTAGAGTGGTCAGCTATGGGAATCGCATTAGTTGGCACGCAACTACTCTTAAGAACAGGCAAATTCCTAGTCTTTTCATGTGTGTTTTTCTTAGCATCCTCTAGGTTTTGATTTTGAACAATGTCTTTATGTCTAACATGTTCCTTTGGTGTCACAAGTGACACACGCGTTGAACTAATCCTAGAAGAACTAGATGCACTCATGTGATATGGTTTTGCAACAGCATATTCCTTTTCACTAGGTCTAGACTGTGAAGTGACTGGTTTTGACAAAACTTTTTCCTCATCAACTTGGGAGGCAAACCGTGTTTTTGAAACATTTAACCGTTCAGATCTAAACGCTGTCAGTTGTCTAACAACTGATTGGTTCCTAAGTGGTGGTTTCCCCAAGATTGATGGTTTTGCAAACTTAGTGTTCACACCATTTCCATTCAATTTTCTCAATTCGTTTTTTAATGATGCAATCGCAAAACCCTTTTCCTGAAGTTGAGCCTTGAATTCATCATTTTTGGCAATCAAAGAGGTAATTTGCTCTACATTCTTAGTTTTCGATTCTTTGATTGTATCACTCAGTTCTTTGCAATGTATTTTCAAAGACTCATTTTCCTTAAACAATTCAGTCACTATATGATCTAATTCTGCATTATTTGTTGCAATAACATCATTGTCATGTTTAGTCTTAACTTCATTACATATGTCACGCATCTCAGCCAATCTGTTTTTCAGGTTTTTGATCGTTAAGTTTTTGGCTTCTAGCTGAGCTTTCAAATCATTTATCATAAAAAATTCACGGAATTCAGGAAATTCCGGGTTTCTACATGGTAGTTTATTTTGAAGACTTTCTTTCTTTTGTTGCATTGAGATTTCAAGATCAATACAATGTTTTTCAAGCTGTAAAAATCTTTTTGAAAGTTCATTATAAACTTCTTTTTCAACCATATCATTTGATTTGAAAGACTCAGCCGTAGGCAAAGAACTCGACGTATTATCATGTTCATGTTCAGCATCCTGATCAATTTCTCCCCCCTTATGACTCATATTTGTTGAATCAGAGGTAATATTGCTATCAGTCTTTTCCAACAGATATGTGTCATAAGTAAGTTTAAGATGCTCAGTATGTTGTTGTTCATTAGAAAGAGCATTATCTAGATAAGACAGATGTACCACAGCAGATTGTGCTTGGTGATTTTCAGGTACGTAGGCTGCATTCTCACATATTGTGAAATCACCTCCTGTGCTGTCACCATCATCAAACTTGTCTGATCTTGTTCCATTCCCCATTTGTTTAGCCCTTTCATCAATAAACCCATTAACATTACTCATCAATTGTAGTAATGTAACTCTGAACACGTCAACCTCGAATCCAGTGTAATTAGCAAAACACCCTTTTGTCATCAGACTGTCATAGTCATAGTCCTCAGTGTATTGCGAGTCAATGAACACCTGGAGTTGGTTATTGATCACACTGAAAGCTGCTCCGGATCTTGCTTCAGAGAATTCTTCTTTGTCAAGTTGTTGTTCAAGTTGATCTAAATATAGAGTCATTTCGACTGTGAAATCATGAACATCTTGACCAAAGAGTGCTGTGAAAGCCCGTGTGTAACCCATCACGTATTCAGATTTATCAAACAGAACCTTGAGATGTGAATGAAGTAGACGAAAACATTCGATGCGACTTTCCTTTGCATTAAACAGCATAAGTGACTGATGAAGCTCTTTCTCTTGTGATTTCGGGCACGAAGATTCCACATTAGTATTATCAGAATCACACACGTACATTTGTTGTCCAGAATTGGAAATCATTTGGTTATCATATGTGTCGTACAACTTGAGTACCTCAGATATTAAGGAATCTGAAGTAGTAGACATGATGTAACCGTGCACGGGATTTTACAATTCTATGATTTAAACCGAGAAATAGATTCTTTCGCGGGATTTTACAAAAATCAAGAATGAACCGTGGAATGATGCTTGATATGTGTTATGATGAAGGTTTAGTAGACTTGTTGATCTGATTGGTATGGTTGTTGCAAGTTATTATGGCAAAATTTTGGTCTGAAAAACTTAGAAACTCAATAACTTCATTCTGGAGCGATTTCAGGCTTCGAAAGTTGGGTTGAATGAATAAATTTATTCAACGTGTCCTTCTCCTCGGTCTCACGGTCGTTTTGACAGGTGTTTCGCTGAAAACGGAGTTACGGTTCAAAAGTTATGGCCGTTTGAAGTTTTGACGTAAAAAGTCAACTTTGGTCAAACCGCCACGGACAAATAGCACCTCTGTGGATACAAACCGCCTAGACAAACCGCATCCACGCCGCAGAGACAAACCGCGTAGACACAAACCGCATACACACCTCAGAGACAAACCGCGTAGACACAAACCGCATACACACCTCAGAGACAAACCGCGTAGACACAAACCGAGTACACGATGCAGAGACAAACCGCGTAGACACAAACCGAATACACGCTGCAGAGACAAACCGCGTAGACACAAACCGAGTATACGCTTCAAAGACAAACCGCGTAGACACAAACCGAGTTCACGCTGCAGAGACAAACCGCGTAGACACAAACCGCGTACGCGCCTTAGAGACAAACCGCGTAGACACAAACTGCCAAACACGTCGCTTTCAATGCTTTTTGTCCTTTTGCCTAAACTAGTAGTAAGACAAACCGCGTTCAAGAATTCGTCCAAAGTACACAAACCGCACCCAAGAACACTTGGATAAAAACTCTCGAATCACCCAAAAACACCACACAAACCTTAAATCTGTGAATCCAAGCACCAAATACTACTCTTATACTGTTCCTAAGCTAGAAAGTACAAGGTATAACAACTTCTAATCACTAAACAAGGCACAAAATGAAATTAATGTAACTTATCAATTCGAACTAAAAAGCCTCAAAAACTAGACAAATCCGTGAATACCAACTCTCATGGACCTAACCATGGCTCTCTGATACCAATTGTAGGGTATTCACAATGCAAGAAACACTTGTTTGAGGCTTAGATTTGGATCGAATGGAAGATAACTTAGAGAGAGAAAGTGGGAACTTCTAGTGAGAGAAACACTATGTGTATTAGATTAAGATAATGTGAAGTTCCAACCCTTCCCTTGCAAGGGAAGGGGTATTTATACATACTACTTAATATGCCCCTAGTGGGCTGTGGAGTGAGCTGACAGTGGGGAAAGCCCCGACCCAATCCACAAATATAAATACGACTAAACTAATAATACTAATAATATTACTGATAATCCTACGAGCTATGATGAGCTAATGAGTACTCGGGGTGACCGAGTCTTCAGCTGAATATTCATATTCCTAACAAGAACTTTGCTCATTTGACCAATTTGTTGTTCCAATGCTTTGATCGAAGCTCCTTGATTTCTTGTAATAGTGTCCGTTGAAGCTCGGATTTCTTTGATCATAGCAGTGTTCTCTTCATGTCTTTTAGCAGCATCGGCCATAATTTGCTTTAAAGTGTCATCTAAAGTCTGCCTCCTTTCTTGATAAGCGGGATTGAAGTTGTTCTTTTGATAGAATCCCGGAGTAGCTTCCCTAAATCTTCCTGAAGGTCGGAATGGTTGTCCAAATTGTGTGTAGTATGCTTCTTCAAAAGTCTCACTTTCATTCTTATTAGGGCAATCTTTAGTGTAGTGAGGTCCTTCGCATTTTTCACATCCAACTTGGGCAGCATACACTTTCTCATCACGCTTCTTCATCTCTCTACTAATTTTATCCAATTGAGCTTGAATAGCAGCAAACCCGTCAAAATTAGTGCTGCTCTTAGATCTAGTAGAGGTCCCATCGTGCCATTTTTGAGAATGATCAGCAGCTTCTTGGATAGCTTTCCTAGCATTGGCTGCACTCATTTGAGGCACAGCTCCCTTAGCATCCAAGATTTGTCTAGTAGGCACGTCCAATCCTTGATAAAACAATATTATCTCCTGCATTTCACTTAGATAATGTTGAGGGCATTTCATCAATAGGTCTTTGAATCGTTCCCAAGCTTGATAAAGAGTTTCATCAGGCTCTTGCTTGAAACTTTTGATAGCCTCCATCTTTTTAGTGGTTTTAGCAGGTGGACAATATCTCTTCAGGAATTTGCTCTTCAAATCTTCCCATGTAGTGATTGAACTAGCAGGTTCATTCCTTAGCCACTTGTTAGCAGCTCCTTTTAGCGAAATTGGAAAGATTCTTAGCATGAGTTGATCGTCAGAGACTCCTTCTGTAGTAAACAAATCTGCAATCTCGAGGACCTTTTCAACATGCCCATTAGCATCCTCATGTTCCGATCCACTGAAAGCATTTTCTCTTAGCTCCTTGAGAAACTTTCCCTTCAACTCAAACTTAGACTTTTCATCAAACTTTGGTCTAGCAACTCCTAAAGTGTAATCAGCACGGGTTTTGTTCATGTATTCCTCTATAGTTTGTGTTTTCCGCCATTGTTTCTATTTCTACTTCCTCTTTCTCTTCAGAAAAATAATCAAGCTCGAATGAACTTGAGATATCAAAGCTTTTTGTGTTGAAAAGCCTTTTAAGCGAATGAAAAGCTCATTCAGGATCTTCGAAAGGTTGAATCAAGTTCTTCATAGAACTCCTGGTCATGCACTTCCTGAAACTATCACAAAAGCATCAGTAGGGTATGTTCAAGAAAGTAATATATCAGAAAATCAATAACGAAAACGGAATACGAAAAATTAAAGTTACTGATATCTGCAGACGATGCGCCGTATCCAAAAAGTTGGATACGCCGTATCTTATAATCGTTAAAATTTAATCAGACTTTTATTCAGAAAATAGATACGCCGCTTAGAAATTAGAATGCGCCATATCAGTATTAAGTTATCAAAAATCAACGTATCTAAATTAAAATTAAATGCGTCGTATTAACAAAAGTTAATGCGCCGTATTTTCGTTACGTTTCAAAATACAAGATTTTTGATTCAGAAGATGCGCCGTATCGATAAAAATCGATGCGTCGTATCTGTTTAATAATTCGAAAACTGTTTTTAATTAAAATAATAGATACGCCGTATCTGCTAAAGCAGATGCGTCGTATGGCGTTATCGTTTAGAAAAATTTCTTATTAAAAACAGATACGCCGTATCTTGGGGAAAGATGCGTCGTATCGAATTTATCAAACGCGTTGTATTTTAAAAACAGATACGCCGTATCTTGGGGAAAGGATGCGCCGTATCGTTTATATTAGCTCAGTACAACGATAGCAGAATACAAGAAAATAGAAAAAGAAAAACAAAAATAAAAACAAACGAAAATAAACAAAAATAAAAACACACAAAAACAGAAAATATGCAAAATAATACAATGAATGCAATTTAACTAATATACAACAGAGTTAGCGGTTAGAATAAAAATTAAAAAGAAACACCTAATTAAAATACTAATCAAATTAACAGATAATAATAATTCACTCCCCGGCAGCGGCGCCAAAAACTTGATGTGCGTGTGTATTGCTCTAATTTTTATACCCACGGTATGTCGTTGTGGTTTTAGCAATATTCAAGTTTTAAATTTATATTTAGCCGACTTATCAATAACACACACTTTAACGAGCAGTGTACCCGGTCAGTATGAATATAATGGTAAGTAGAGTGTCGATCACTAAGAGTGGAACGTATTATCTAGTTATTCTAATCAGTATTTTAATATCTTAAGTTAGCTATACAACCTAATATAACGCAAGAGGGGTTCAGCCTGAGAGACTGGCACGGTTTGATTATGATTAAATATAAACAAAACTAATAAGCACGAATCAGCGATTAGCACACACGTACACAGATAAATACTCGAGACAATAAGAAGACCTGTCCTGATAGTTAAGTAGCTTGTCACTTATTTTATTGCTAGTTTTATATGAAGTGTATAGTTCGATGCAACGCACCGAGATTAATCCTTTCTCGTTGGCTCTAATCTTATCAGCGAGTAAACCCTTAATGATCACTTATGACTATCCTACTTATCTTTCTTCCTACTTTTCTACAGACGATAGAATGCATAGGCGATATAATAAATAGGCGAGGTAGGGGCATGGCGACCCAAGCAATGCTCAGCTAGACACAGAGGTTATCAATGCACTAATAAAAGTCACCAAAGACATCAACATATAAACTTTAATTAATGGGAAAGCAATTTTAAGGGGAGTTGAAGTGCATGATTAAATCAATGACACAAGCCCATCAATCCTGACCAATTAAAGTGTACTAATACAATAAAACAAAACTACTTAATGAATTGAATACATGCAGGACCTTCTTACAGCTCTTGTATCTTCGTTCAAGGTGTGTCTTGTGCTGCTACTTCGTCTAAATTCGGCTTAGGGTTTATGTGGTCTTCGGTCTTCTAAAACTAGGCTCTATTGTCCACACCGAAATTCGTCTGACCTTGGGGTATTTATAGTTTCTGTCTGAGGACTAGATGCGGCGCATAGGATAAGTAGATGCGGCGCATTGACTTAACTTCGCGTGGGGTCCAAGATTAATATATTCAGGAATATTCGTACACCGCCAGAAGATGCGACGTAACTCCATTTCTAGATGCGGCGCATGTCCTTGCTGTCTTGGATTGTAGCTTGTGAAATCTTGATAGTGATGCGCCGTATATAATAAGTAGGATGCGGCGTATCTGGAGCAGAATGATCTTGATCTTGTACATTTCAGTAGACTCTTAACTTCTTGCTTGTTTTGCTCCATAATTAGTCCAAAATCGCCAAGTTTCACATAATACTTGTTTTTACCTGAGAATTACAAAAGTAAACATTAACGTATCAATTCTCACAGATAATATAATAAAACAAGTCAAATAAATAGGATAAATGATGGTAATAAAATGTACTTATTTGAGTTCATCATTCCCCAAAAGAAGAGAAAGAGAAAGGGAGGAAACCATATCCAATATCTGCGCACTTAGCCTCATACTTGACACGTTTACGTTGTGCCGCCTCAATCACCGCACGACCCGGTACAAAATCAACCATACTAGTTTGCGTCAAGGGCGATGATCCAGTCAAATCAACACAAACATCAAGTCCCTCATCCCAAGAGTAAAGTAACACATCGGCCGGACGTAAAGATTTGTCCCCTTTACCACAAAGTCCAATGTCAACCTCTTTACGAACCGAAACCCCAGATCGAGAACATATGTCAACAAGAACATCACGAACCAAGTTATGCCGATGTTTAATACCAATAATACCAGCACAAGATACAGCATGGTCCCCATAAATATCACCAGCAAAGACCCTGGAGCAGGCTGAGCACGGAGCGATAGGTCCTGGAGTTCATAGTCTGTCCCAACCCAGAAATTGGAACTACCCTAAGCCAGTCTGAAGTAAAGCCCTCCATTTGCGATTTCCATAATGCCATCTGTCGAGTAGATAAAGAAAATGTAGATTCGGCGGTTCGAGTAACATGGGTGAAATATATATCTGCCAGTTTCTTCATAAGTTTGGGGGCAGCGATCTCACACGGATTACTCAAAAGGTCAATCTCCATCTTCACATTAAAAGCACACAAGGCATCATCAAAGGAAGACCCAGGGGTTACGATACCAGAATGTCGAAGCAACATAGTCTGCAGGCTAGCGGATTGAAGTCTAGATGCAAGAAACGCATAGTTCAAGACATCACCTGCAGAATATACACCAAGCCCCCCGAACGCAAAGGGTAATGTAGCAAGTCTCCATTGCCAATCACCAAAACCAGGCCCAGAAGCAGTAACAATACGCTCAAGAGTAGAGCGAAGAGCCCCATCAAAAGAAATCTGAGCGCGTTTAAAGACCCGAGGAGAACAAGTGCGCATAGCAAAATATAATTTGGAAATACCAGCACAAGCACGAAGGGTAGTAACACACACTGGGGATCATTAATCTTAGCAGTAGCATCCATAAGCTCAATGGTTTTTGCAACTCTTTTCATAACAAGCTCACTACCAAAATCAAAGTCTACACTAACGGGCCCACCCAGTAATTTAACACCATGCAAAGGTCGACCAATATTAGGTGGGAAAACACCCACAAGCCTGCTTCTGGGATCTTCCTTATTATTATTATTATTATAAAACATCACTTTATTAGAAAAAAATAGGATCTACATGAAATTAGAGGGGAGCCGAGATACTAACTGAGCTCCCACTCCTCTAGCTATTGCAAAGCTAGTCCTACTAAAAATTATTATTATTTATTATTATTATTATTATTATTATTATTATTATTATTATTATTATTATTATTATTATTATTATTATTATTTTAATAAAATAAAATTTTCATTAAACATAATAAATTTTACATAAAGTTGGATGGGAGTCTAGACACAAGTTGTGCTCCCACTCCTTTCTGAATACAAAAGCTAACTCTATGAAAGATAAAAACACCACTTTTAGCATTATTTGAGTGACTATTGGCAATAGACTTAATACGTGAAAGTGTGTTCAAAGCCTCTGTATCGAATTCCCCAAACGTAGAAAAAGCAAAAGGTATGAACTTGTATCCATTGTTCTCACATTTGGATACATACTTTCGATTTTTCTTCTCCACAGCATTATACAAGGCTACCCCAGGAGCCCATGAAGTTGCCCCACTACCAGTAAATGGAGAGATGCCAGTCACATCCAAGCATGCATCTTTACATTGAAGCCAATTAAATAATAACAAGTCTGCAGGCCGTAGCTCATATTATTATTATTATTATTATTATTATTATTATTATTATTATTATATTATTATTATTATTATTATTATTATTATTATTATTATTATTATTATTATTATTATTATTATTATTATTATTATTTATATATAAATATCACTTTATTAGAAACTAATAGGATTTACAAGAAGTTAGTAGGGAGCCGAGATACTAACTGGGCCCCACTCCTCTAGCTATAGAAAAGCTAATCCTACTAGAAATATGAGCAACAACACGTGCTCCAATATTATTATTATTATTTTTATTTTTATTTTTATTTTTTTATTAAAAAATCACTTTATTAGAAACAAATAGGATTTACAAGAAGTTAGTAGGGAGCCGAGATACTAATTGGGCTCCCACTCCTCTAGCTATAGAAAAGCTAATCCTACTAAAAATATGGGCTGCAGCACGTGCTCCAATGTCTTGAATCATCGAAAACTTTCGGATACGCTTCAATAAAGTCGCAGCGTCCTTTTCAAGTTCCCCAAAAGAAGAGAAAGAGAAGGGGAGGAACCCATATCCCATACCTGCGCACTTAGCCTCATACTTGACGCGTTTACGTTGTGCAACCTCAATCACCACCCGACCCGGCACGAAATCAACCATACCAGTTTGCGTCAAGGGCGATGATCCAGTCAAATCAACACATACATCAAGTCCTTCATCCCAGGAGTAGAGCAACACATCAGCAGGACGTAAAGATTTGTCCTTTTCACCACAAAGTCCAATGTCAACCTCTTTACGAGCTGAAACCCCAGATCGAGAACATATGTCCACAAGAACATCACGTACCACGTTATGCCGATGTTTAATACAATAATACCAGCACAAGATACAACATGATCCCCATAGATATCACCAGCAAAGACCCTGGAATAGGCTGAGCACGTCATCTGAACAGAAAATAGGGGGACACCAAGCCGATAACATAACACGCAATGATAGGTCCTAGCGTTCATAGTCTGTCCCAACCCAGAACTTGATCCAAACACCCCCTGTTCATTTTATTCAACTTTGATTTTGCACAGTACCATATTTATTTCTTACAAGAAAATTCAATACCATTTTGCACAGTACCATATTTGTACTCCATATCTTCATGCTAAAAATCAGATCTTGAATAGCAAAAATCCCACTTTTGTTCATACCAGATCTTCAAACTACATCTTGAAACTAAAAAAGTTCATAAAACTACAAAACCCATTTTAGCAAAAATTCATCTCACTGTGGTTCCATCAACACTCAACAACCATCAAATCTACTTTTTTCTTAATCAACCAATACCCACTTCAAAACACTAAATCTCACAAAATCAAACCCAAATAAATGAAAAATAAAGCTACAACACCACCAACTGCCATCGGCATAAACAAAACACCCACCGCCGTCGGCAAGAACAAAATCACCACTCTCGCTGTCAAGACACCGTGGGTCATCTGTTTGTGGTGTGGTCGGACACGATATCCTCGAGTGGAGGTGAGGTGATGAGATCTGGACAGATCCGATGGTTGGTCTGTCACCGGAGGTGGTGTAGAAGTGGTGTGGTGTGGTAGCAGTTTAGTCCATTATTAAAAGAGTTAACTAAATGATCCGGTGATGTTGGGGGTGGTGATCTGGTGGCAAAAAATGGTAGAGAAAAGAAGAGAAGATTTGAGAGAGAGAGAGAGATTAGTGTTAATGTTTGCGTATTTGTGTTTGTGTTTATGTATTTGTGTTTGTGTCTGCACACTGATGTTTAACAAAATATGTAAATGACAGAATTACCCTCCCATGTGCACGTCACATGACCAACTTAACGGTCAAACTAACAGAAAAAATTGGTCAAAGGACCAAACCCGTTATGGTTCGCAACCACAGGGACCAAACCCGTTAAAAAAAAGTAATGGGACTAAATTCGTTAAACCCGACAGACCACAGGGACCATTTATGATGTGGGATGTGTGGTGTGGTCTTGGTTTTGGTATGGGAGAGAAAAAGTTGATGTGGCAGTGTGTGGTGTGGTTTTGGTTTGGTCTTATTACTATCAGTCTTATGAGTGACGGGATATTTTGAAGTGTGAGGGTGCGCTTGGTTCAAAATAGGGAATGGGAAAGGCAAAGACAAAGGGAATGCTAAGGAAAGGGAAAAGGTAAGGAAACCATTCCCCCAATTTATTGGGTAATGACCATACCCATATGGGTAATGGTCATTGCATTAGAGGCAATCAAGCACCATATTTCATTTCCCTTCCCATTGATTAGGCCTTATATCCCTTAACCAAGCACCCCTAAGTATTAAAATGATGTGGTACCCAGTGGGCCCAAATGAAGAACCAAAGCTCTTCATGATACTAATGATCTAAAATCACTTTTACTTTACTCAGAATTATACAATATCTCTATTTTTTATTATTATTATTATTTTTACTTTTTTTTTTGGAACGGCGGAATTTTATAAAAAACTAGTAAAAGCTAGAAAAGATTACATAGAGGCAATAGAAACTAAAGGATTTTGAATCCAACCTACCCAACTAAATTTAAACTTAGGATTTCTAGATGAAATCCAAAAAATAATGTTGAGACACAATAAAATCCCATAACACTGCCTTCTTAGGAGGGGGAACCGAGAAAACCAACCGATTACGAAAAATCGAAATAGTCCACAAGAGAGTCCCTCCAACCCCTTCCAAAAAGAACTTCGCCTTAGAAGAAAGATGCAAGGAGTCGAGCCATGTACACCATTCCAGAAAATTAGAGCAAAATGAATGTCTATTACTTATAAAGAATGTATGTTAATTTTTAAAACATTAAATAACTTAAAATTGAGTAAAGTATTTTTCTTAAATTACCCTTTTAATTACACTAATGGCCAATTTTAAATACAACTGATTAAAATGATAACAAAATCTAGTGATGTTTGAATTATGGAACAATTTTCGACCCTTTCCTGGCCACTTTCATATATACAAGATGTTTGAACTTTTGATTTCTTGTGAGTAAATCAAACCTTATCACTAAAGGTGTGTTTGTTTCATTAAGATGATTTAGGTCTGAATCTGACTAACACATCTTACCAGTAAGAGGTGGCTAGAAAGTCTAAATCTGAACGAAATAATGTTGTTTGTTTTTTTATAATTATCCGAATCATTTTAAGTGCTCGTTTCTGCAATTTATTTAAGTAACTTATGTAGATATGAAACAAGACTTTTTATCATAAATATAACATAGTTAATAAACCATCAAATATATTATATTAACACGAGTCTTCAATCTTTTATCGAGTAAGAGGCAGTAAGACAAGTCCCCCATCTCTTACTGAGTAAGATGTTATATGTCTAACTGGGTCTGACTAAAAAGAAAAAAACATACAACCAAAACGTCTGACCAACTCTTACTGGTAAGAGTAAGAGGGCTAGTAAGACTTTAAAAAAAAAAAAAAAAAAAAAAAAAAAACAAAACCTAAGCCAATTGTTACTACCGAGGTTGGGTACCCGCGTGTTGCCACGGGGTGTTTGTATATGTAAGGTAGCTATAAAAAAAAGTAGGTTAAAATTTACGATGTTGTGGTTAGGTGTTAGCATTTGTTACAAAATTGAAATCCAAACCCTAAAAACATCCATGGAAAGACATATATAAGAAGCCCTAGTTTTTTAAAACCCCATAAGTATCAAAATTTTTGTGAGTGGTCTTATTCAATTGTTGTACCTTGTAGGAGAAGAAGATGCTTTTCCTGCGCATCCCCACACGGTCGACTATAGCTGGAGTGCAAAAGAGTGGGAGTAGTAATTTTGGGGTAACAGCTGGGTTATCCCGCTAAATGTAATATATATAAAATTGGTTGTGTACTCCTATATAGTTCACTGGAGCTCGTCTCAAAAGTGTGTGGGTAGTAATTTTGTGGTACAAAGCCCGTTAATGTAAGTTATATAAAAGTGTGGTGTTAGTAATTTTGGGTATTAGCCACTTTGGTGTAAAAAAAAGGATATATAATAAATTTAAGGTCGGTATATAGCAGGACCTTTTTCCCCCTTTTTCTCTCATATTTCTCGAACTTAGTTATACATTAGGGTTTCTTTCCAAATCGACTGTTTAAAATTTAGGCCAAACCAAATTGCGGATTTTGTTATCGGTTAAACGTAGTTTCACTGAAGGTTAGACTGTCTGATCTGTCAATCATGGGATCTCAATTTCCTATTTGCACTTTACTTTCTAAGAAGGCTGGAGGTTCTAAGTGCTTACATAATATCTTGGGGGAGCTTCTTAAGCAAGAGTGGGAAGGTAATACACATGCAGTGAGGTATTACAAAGATATGATTTCAATGACTGAAAATGTATGGCTTTTAGGCGAAGGGTTATAAGGGAAGTTTGAGAGTTTTGGAGAAAGGGGTGTGTTTGTTCATACTATTGAAGGATTTAGATTCGCAGAGGAAGAAGACATTGAGGAGACTGGGTATTTGAATCTGCTAGTAAGGGCTTGTGAGCGACGTCGGGCTGCACAAACTAAGGTTATGATGTCACTTCTTAAGTAGACAGTATGTAGTTAGGTATATAGGATTTTAATTAAGAACTAATGTTGTAGTAATTTGTGGATCATGTGTTGGCTGTTGTGAACAGCGTTTGTGTACATGTAGTGTGTTTGTTGTTTAGGTCTCTGTATTTTATTTTATGGTCTGAGCTTGTGGGCAAATTTTGTGCTAGCAGTGTATATTCCCAGGCTTATGTATAAATGAATCGCCTATGGTTTTATGAATAAAAATAAGTATTATTAAAAAAATTTGACACTGTTATGAAAATGGTTGTTGATGTTATGCGTTTGGCAAGTCAAGGTAAGTGAAGTGAGTAATTTGTTTGTAGCAGCAGTTGTTATTTTAATTGTTTTAGGTGTAAGTTGTGCGTGCTTCAAATGTGCAGTTTTTATGGGTGTTTGAAATGGTGCCCATATCTAGATTGTGAATAGCAGAACACATAGGTAGAGTGATGTTTGTCTTTAGATTTTAAAGGATGAAAATGTTAGGTGTATATAGTAGTTCTACGAGATCAGACAGAAGTTAATAAGAAGAGCAGAAGTGAAAGATGAAAGCACTATACCAAACGTAAGGGTAAACCAAATCTTTCTAGTTCAGCTAGCCTATTAGGAGTAGGCGCTGTGTAAGAGCTCTATGTCATCTATGGAATAGCTGCCTGCTTGATTGACTGCTTGAAAGTTTAATCTAGGAAGGCAACGGGTTCCAAAAAGGTTCTGCTATTTTCAGTTGTGTTGTAGTATTGTCTATTTTTTGAGTGGATATACTAATTTTATGTCGTTTGTTGTTTTAGGTTTTTTTTTTATCTTATTTTTTTTTAATGCAATGGTGCCATTGCATTTTGTTTGTTTCCTATTTACTTTTGGCTATAAAAGAAGGGCTAGAACAAAGGTCTTTTCCATGTTGTTTGTTTTTTTTGTTAGGATACATTTAAGGTGAATGGCTGCAACACCCGAAATTGATGAATTAAAACAGGCGTGTGGTTCTAATCGGCTTCATCATTGTTTCAAATATCTTTTTGTGCAGGAATGGACAGAAAATGAGGGTCTTATAACATATCTTGGACAGAAATGTGCTGATCTCCAAGCAAATATTGAGAGGAGAGATCAGTTGATTCAAAAGGCGCAATCTTTTTTGTCTTTTTCATGATGTAGCTACTGATGGGCTAGAATGTATGGTTGAGACGCAGCAGAGAGAGCAAGAGATTTTAGCTGGATTGAGTGTTGTTTTGTGAGAGGATTTAAAACACTTAGGATGTTACTCCCTTTTGATGTGTTTAAGATACTTTGAGGTTATTTAGTTAAGTATGCGGAATCTACTCAACCACACTTAGAAGAATTTATTTGTTTGATGTAACAGTAATGCTTGTATGAACAATGTACACAGAAACTTTAACTTCAAACGATTCAATATTATTCAAGAATAATACGAGTGATCTCAATATCACTAGGGTTACAACGACCTTGAATCTTAACAATAATCTATGACTCGTACATAAACATCTAACCTAGGATCTCCTTTTATAGACTTAAAGAGTCCTTTACAAGATAAGTATTCTACCGTATATTTCTAACTAATTGTGATGTACAAAAGATCTATTCCATACTTATCGTTTATACATATCTTCTTAAGCAGTTATCCATGCAGCAGTACCTTCATTAGTATACTAGCAGTACTAACTTAGAGTTTGTACTGTTAGTTATACTTAGCAGTTCTTCGATTATACACTAACAGTTTGTATTGTTAGTGTAATCTTCCAGCAGTACTAAGTCAGAAATATTTAATTCCCAAAAATCCTCCCCTAAACTTGTGATTTATACTAAATCATCAAGTTTCTCTGAATTAAATAAGTATGTGAGGACTCTTCCAAACACTACGTAGTCAATCTCAGTCTTCTGGCTTTCCTTTCTTCTGCAAGCTGAAATATCTTTCTGATTAGCTCTTTTGCCATCTCTGAATCTTCTTCAACTTTAAGTCTGGATGATAGCATAGCCATTAAGATAACTGCTCTTAGTGGATAATCCTTTTCCACTAACATATAAATTTCCACTCCTGCTTTAGTAGAAACTCTGTGAACACCACAATTATCAAACAGTCTCCATGTGATGTCTGAGACTTGAGCTTGAAATCTCCATATAGCCTCACCTGTATCAGGATCATATATTCTCTTCAGTTCTACCCAAAGCTCTTTATCTTTATTATCTGTAGGATCTGAGGTCTTGAATCATTCTTGAACTAAGCTCCACAACTTATCCAAGTCATCTCTGTCAAAAGCCTTGATCATGTCTTCAAAGAACTTGTAGACTTTAAACTTTCCTCCTACTCTGATAATTTTCCACCCCTTGATTTTTCCATCTGAGTACACTTCCCAATCAATTATGGGATGCTTAGCTTGAATGGGATCAATATTTAGAGCTTCTAGAATAACCACCATGGATCTGTTCATCTGTTAATAACTCTTCCTCCTCCTCAGCTGATTCTTCTTCAACTGGTTCTTCCTGAACTGATTTTCCTTCAGTTTTCTGTTTCTTAGACTCTTCTAGTTCCAACTGTTCTGCTGCTCTTTTTACACCCTTACTGGACTCAGTCTCAATTGTTGCACTTTCATCTCTTAAAGACTTCTGAATTCTTGTAAGAGCACTGGTGTACAATTTCTCTATTTCTTCATAAGACTTTCCTATGAACCATTTTCCTTCCAGTAATCCTGATGTTTCAAATAATTCTTCATATACCTTAATTGTTCACTTCTTGAAGGAGGTTTCTTCTGATAAGCTTTCTTTTTACTTTGCTTCTTTCTGATCTCCTGCAATAAGTCATCAATGGATGATTCTTGTTCTTCTCTTGTAAACTGTGACCTTTCTTCTTCTTGTAATTTTGCAGCTAACTCCTTATCAGCAAGAATCTGAGCAGCTCTCTCTTCTTCTTCAGTCTGAAACTTACGTTCAACCATAAATGTTGCCAATCTTTCTTCTTCAGCTACTCTTTCTAACTTTTCTTCATGAAATTTCTGAGCTAGTTCCTCATCTAGAGCAATCTGGGCTTGTTCCTTCTTGGATAACTTCTGAGAAGGTTCTTCTTCAGTCATTATTGCCTTACCCTTGTCTGCTCTTGATCTTTTAGGCCTTCTTGTGTATACTGCACCAGCAGTACCTTGTGATCTACCAGTACCTTCTTCTTGTACACTAGCAGTACCATGAGTAGCACTACCAGTACCTTCTGTAAAACCACCAGTACCTTGATCCATTTGCTCTGTTTGCCTCCCCTGAGTATCAATCTCTTCTTGAACCAAAGTGACATGAGGATCATCATCTAATTGAGCAATCTTCCTCCCCTGTTTGGAAGATTCCTCGCCTTGATCTGTACTTGGACCTTCTGATGAGCTTGATGAAGAAGATGAACTGGTTGATTCCACCAATTTTGCTGATCTTTTCCTCTGAAGGGTCTTGACTGTTTTCTCCAATTTCTTCACCTTTAAAACTAGCTTAGTGTAGACGACTCCAAAGACCTTCTTGTGACTTTTGAGATCAGCTTACAAAGTATTTACCTTCTCAGATAATTTTGTACAAGTGTCCATCAATTCCTTAAGTGTCTGTTTGCCCTGAGCACTTCATGATGTGTTACCTTCAGAGAGAGGTGCATCATGGGGAAAAGACTCATAGTCCACCATATGGTGAGCTTCTGAGCCACCCAAATTGTCCGGTTCGCTTGGGATTCAACCAATAGTACTTGGTTCATAGGAACTTGGTACTGTTGGTGTTGCCATGGATTGGGTCTTAGCTATGTTACTTCTGTCCTGCCCAGCTTCTAAGCCTGAGACAGTAGAAGCAGCCCTTTCCATACTGACATAGTCAGCCTCATCTGCTACATTGGGAGGGGTAGGAACTCTGTGCTGAGGTACATCAGAGTCCTGTCTGGATAATGACCTATCTGGTGATGAAGTTGGTTGTGAAGGTGATTGTTCTGATGTTGTGGGTGTATGTTGGGAGTCAACTGGGTTTGTTGATCCTTCACCCTGTACCTGTAGCATTGAATCAAAAAGTGGTACCTCTTCCCCACTATACCCTTTTGAAGCCATCTTCATGTTACTGAAAAGTTTTTAGGTAAATTTGGGTGTTGGATAAACCTTTTTGTGTGGAAGAAGTTGATGTTTTCTCATGTTTAAAATAGTTTGGATGAACCTGGGATACATCAAAAATTTTGATTTGCTAATCAACATTTTTAACCATTCCTTCAAAAATGAGTTTAGAAAAATTAAAAGTTATGTCAGTAGCTAAGCAAATGAGAGCAGTTGCAATATTGCTACTAAACTGTTCCCATGAGGTTTTCTTATGACTGATACAGTGAAGGATGGTATGAATTAAAAACCTCCATTGTGGGGTAAAACAACCTTTTTGAAAAGTTAAAGATTGTGATTGGATGTTGTACCCCATCCTGGTTAAAGTTTCAAATATTTTAGTGTTTGACATAGCACTAATACCATTGTCATCATTCAGATGGAGATGCCTCCTGAGTGATGATTCAGTAAATAGTGATGGATTTACCATCCACTGTTGCATTTAACTCTGTGTCACCATTGTCAAATGTTTTGACAGTTGCAGTCTGCCAAAACTCTTTGATTTGGGAGACGTAGATAGTGGGATTTAAAGTTAAAGAATACCTTATGTGAGAACCATTTAGAAAGTCCACTATCTGATGAAATTTTGTATCATCCTCTGCTTTTTCCAAATAAGCGACCATGTTGTGCTTGTCAACAAAGGATAAAGAAGCCATTATTTTTCAGTAAAAGTTGATTTGACTGCTGTGAATAGTGTAATTTTAGGGTAGAAGGTAGATGAAGAAAGTGAATTGAGATATTATGAAAGACTTAGTAGGGTTTCTATTGGACCGACTTCAAGTAAAAGATAACTTTTGATTGAAGATAAGGTTAATAAAATAGATTAAAAGTGAAAATATCCAAATAGGAAAACCCTGGAAATAAGGAATGGAGCAGTAAAAATCTCAACTAACTCTCAACGGCTATTTTGAAAAAGCTGTTATTTCGCACCAGTACTAACGACTATCCAGTAGTACAAACTTAAGCCTACCAATACTAACTTTAAGCCTGGCATTACAAACTTTTTGGAAAAATTTGACTCAGCAGTATGAACTCAATTTTGATTAAAAACCATACTGCTAACAACCATTTTGAAGGGATTAAGTGTAAAGATAGACACTTAATCATGATTTCGGTTTAATGCAACCTCTGGTTGTGTGAGAACCAATGTTTTCAGTTATAAATAACTGCCTGTGATCAGATATACTCATTCAAAGAGCTTTCTTGACAGGGTTTCCAGCTCATGGCAGTTGTTGCCTCTAACACAATAGTGTTAGATTCACGTTTGCTCGTTGTTCTCTCTACAAGATGTCCTTAGACTAACTCATTATACAAAAGTATAAAATGGTAGAGAGTGAGTTATGTCAGTTACTGTCTGACTAACTAAGCCATCAATTCTAATACAAAACATCATAATAATATTTCAAGAAAGAAGTTTTAAAGAATCAGTTAAATTAGGTAGAAACCTTTGTTAATGGATCCCCAAACTCTGTCCATCATCAACCTATTATGTCAGCAACTGAGCCATCATTTGCTGCTCACACAATGCACTAGTAATTCCTTTGTGCTTAAACTCCATACCTGCAATTGTTAGTCCAAAACCAAGAAAACAAAGTGCAAAGCACCTGCTTCATAACAGTATAAACATATGACTAATAGTTCTAACAAACAGTCAAAATTTGTACAAGCAGTACAAACTATACATAACAGTACTAATTGACAAAGATAGCAGTACAAATCCAATTTAATGTATAAAAACACAAAGATTGAGAATTTTAAAGATTAAGCATTCCAATACTTGCTGCCAAGTATTTAAACCTTCCAACATCAAAGGCTTTAGTGAGAAGATCTGCAAAGTTTTGAAGAGTATCAATTTTAACAACTTGAACCAACTTTTTCTCATTGCAGTCTCTTATAAAGAGATGCCTAATTTCGATGTGTTTTGTGTTAGAATGTTGCACTGGATTTTTAATAATGCATATGGTACTGCTATTGTCAATATATATCATAGTGTTCATAAAATTATACCCATAGTCAAGCAGCTGATTTTGAATCCAAAGCACTTGACCACAGCAACTTGCAGCAGCTACATACTCAGCTTCAGTTGTAGAAGTTGCCACAATTGTTTGCTTCTTAACTGCCATGATATTAATCTGCAACCAAGGAACTGACATCCACCAGTCATTGATTTTCTGTCCAGGCTTGCACCAGCATAATCACTATCTGAATATGCCACTAAGTCAAAAGGTGATTCCCTAGGATACCACAGACCCAACCTAGGTTGACCCTTAAGATATCTAAAGATCCTCTTGACAGTAGTTAAATGAGAAGCCTTGGGAGTTATTTGAAACCTTGCACAGGCACATACAGCAAACATGATATCTGGTCTTGATGAAGTTAGATACATCAAGGATCCTATCATAGATCTGTAAGTATGTGCATCAACATTTTCTCCATCAGCATCTTTAAGTAAAGGTTTCTTTGGATCAACTGGTGTGCTTGCTACTTTAGCATCAGTAAACTGGAATTTCCTTAGTATTTCTGCCACATATTTATCTTGTCTGATAAATATGCCTTCAGTTGATTGCTTTACTTGCAACCCCAAAAAGAAAGTAAGTTCCCCCATGGAACTCATTTGAAACTTATCATGCATAAGTTTCTCAAATTCTACACACATTTTCTTTCTTGTGGATCCAAAAATAATATCATCCACATACACCTGTACCAGCAAGATATCCTTCTTGTTCTTCTTGATGAATAGAGTCTGATCTATCTTGCCCCTATGGAATCCATTCTCTAACAGATAAGAAGCCAAAGTCTCATACCATGTCCTTGGAGCTTGATGTAGTCCATAAAGAGCTTTCACAACCTTGTACAGCTTTTCAGGATGCTCTGGATCAACAAAACCTGGAGGTTGTGAGACATACACCTCCTCTTCAATAGTACCATACAGGAAGGCACTCTTGACATCCATCTGGTAAACAGTGAATCCCATGCAAGAAGCATAGTCTAAGAACAGTCTGATTGCTTCAATCCTTGCTACTGGTGCAAAAACTTCTTCATAGTCTATTCCCTCTTCTTGTGTATACCCCTGGGCTACAAGCCTAGCCTTGTTTCTGATCACAATACCCCTTTCATCCCTTTTGTTTCTGAAAACCCATTTTGGTTCCAATTACCCTCATACCCTTGGGTAAATCCACTAGTACCTAAACCTTCTGAATCTTGAATTGGAGAAGCTCCTCTTGCATTGCTTCTACCCAGCTTGAGTCTTCTAAGGCTTTGAGAACATTTTTGGGTTCATATTGTGAGAGGAAACACACAAACAAACAAGTGTTGCCATCTTCATGCTTCTTTTCTTCATAAACAGCACTAAGAAACCCTTGTTGGTCTGAAGTCATAGTTTGTCTTCTTGTCTTCACACCATAATGTATGTCCCCAATCACATTGTCTAGGGAGTGATCTCTGTGTATCCTTGTGTGTGGAGTAGAGAGAACTGGGTAGGTAGGTGGTAGATTGTTGATATCCACCTCATCTTCTGAGAAATCAGTAGTATTAGTATCTGATGGGCCAGCAGTATGAACATTTTGCCCAGCAGTACCAACTTGGGGCTCAAAAGTACAATCATCATTTGTACTGTTATCTTCATTCTCTTGATCCTCAGCTTCATCTACATTATTTTCATCTTCAATAACTTCCTTGGCTTTATCAGTAGAAGGCTCACCATTCTTTGAAGATGAATCCACACTGTTCCATATTGGCATCAGCAAATGATCTTGATCTGTCTCCTTTCCCAAGCCTGCTTCATTTGTTGCAACATCAGCTTCTGAACCTGCAAAATCATTAGAAAAGGTTCCTGCAACAACTGGCACATAATTCATTGATTGGGTTAGAGTATCAAGGTCAAATAGCCATTTTGGATCTTTACCTGCAACATTAGATTTATTTTCTAGAAATTGAACATGCAGGTTCTCCTCAACTTTCCTTGTTCTTGTGTTGTATACTCTAAAGGCCTTGCTATTTAGAGAGTATCCAACCAAGAATCCTTCATCAGATTTGCCATCAAATTTGCCTAGATGGTCTAAGGTATTTAGAATAGTTACATGACACCCAAAAGGTCTTAGAAATCCTAATGCAGGAGTTCTACCTCTAAAAAGCTCATATGGTGTCTTGTTGTGAGGTTTAACTACCAAAACCCTGTTCGCACATAACAAGCAGTATTAACTGCTTCAGCCCAAAAAGTGATAGGCAGCTTAGAGTCAGCTAACATGGTTCTAGCAGCTTCTATTAGTGTTCTATTTCTCCTTTCAGCAACCCCATTTTGCTGAGGAGTTCTAGCAACACTAAACTCTCTTCTAATACCTTTTTCCTTACAAAACACATCCATAACTCCATTTTTAAACTCTGTCTCATTGTTACACCTAATGACTTTAACTTTCTTATCCACTAAGTTTTCTATCTCAGTTATGAATATTTTAAGAATGCTAGGTGTCTCATCCTTAGAACCTAAAAAGAAAACCCATGTGAACCTACTATAGTCATCAGTAACTACAAGACAGTAACTTTTATGCATAATACTACTCACAGAAGTTGGTCCAAATAAATCCATATGTAGCATAAACAAAGGTTGATTAATAGAGTTATAAGACTTGGGCTTACAAGAAGCCTTGTGTTGTTTGCCTTTAAGACAGGCAACACAAGTCTGGTCATTTTCAAAGCATTTCTAAGGCAAGCCTCTTACCAAACCATCCTTAACAATTTTATTAATGGTTTTAAAGTTTATATGACCAAGTCTTCTATGCCATAACATAGACTCATCCAATGTGGCCTTTGCAACAAGACAAGTAAGGGCCTCTTTAGGAACAATCTTCTTCATATCAACACTGTACATGTTGCCCTTTCTTGGGACTTTTAGTAGAACCTGACTTTCATCAGGAAGCTTAAAGTCTGGGGAAAGCACAAGACATTCAGTGTCAGTAAAAAGAACCTTTTACTTTTTGTCACATATTTGTGAGACACTAAACAAGTTATACTTAAGCTCTTACACAAAGTACACATCCTCAAAGTCTAATTTACCGGTTTTCAAGGTGCCTTACCAGTAATTCTTCCTCCTATTCCTCCCTCAAAGGTAACATATCCTCCATCCATTGTTTGAAAGTTTGAAAGATAGGACATGTTGCCTGTCATGTGCCTGGAACATCCACTGTCTGCATAACCTTAATCTTCATCATCTTCCTGTGAATGTCCCTGCACATGAAATAAGGAAATTAGTTTCCTTGGGGTACCCAAGCCATCACTGACTTGGGTTTGCCTCGTGCATCAATATAGTTAAATCTTTTCAATATAATTGATATACCATTGGGTTTGATTGGTCTTCATACCCAACATGCTGAGGCCTTAACAGCATTAACCCTTTTATCCCTAGCAGTGTTTGTAGAGTTACCAGTACTAACTGCTTGGCTAGCAGTATTAACTGCTGGCTTTGCAGTTTTAGCCTTTGGTTTCCAAATTTGTTTTTGAACCACTGCTTTATTATGAAAAGGCCTTTTAACAGTTTGTTGTGCATGTTTGAAAGTTGGTTTTGCACTTGAAACTGCTGGTCTAGGGTAAACAGTCTTAAAAGGTCTAGCAGTACTAACTGTTTTGAGTCCATACTTAGTTAAAAGTTCCATGGGTGTCATTATATTAGTATTAGGGTGAGATCTAACCAATCTCGAGCTATTCAAGTTCACCCTTTGACTTGTGTTCCCAGTTACTCTATTGTTTCCAGTAACCATCTTTCTCTCCTGATGGTTATGACAAAAGGCTTCAAGATGGTCAAAGCTACCACAAGCAAAACAAGCCTTTTTGTACAAGACAAAGTCACTTCCTAGCTGACGTGACTTGAGGTCATTCCAGTTCCTCTGGTTACCTCTTGGCTTGTCTGTGGACCTATACATCTCACAGTACCTAACTGGTTTTACATTGGTTGTAGGCTTAACAGTTTCATTACTAACCACCTTAGGAACATTGGTTCCTTCTAACTTTACTACTTCAGGTTTAACTACAACCTGATCTTCATCATCATCAGATGTCCAGTCCTCAATAGTTGGAGCATCTGAATTCCTATCAGTGGATACCTTATCCTCAGCAAGAGTGGTGTCACTTGCACTCTCAAAAGGCTAATTATCTTCTACAGGTTTATCAGCAATCACATTCTCTTTTGGCTTACAACCATACTCTAACTTAGGTTGTTGAAACTCAGGTAAACCTGTATGCTCTAGGTCAATTCCTGGGGGTGCAGGCACTCCTCTGTGAGGAGGTGGACATGTTTTATACCCCAACCCAGACTTAGCCTTATTAACTATTTGACACTCTATTATTTTGTTTACTCCTTTTGATACATACTCCAAAGTGTCCACAGTTAATTGTATGTTATCTTTTGCCTTTGTGATTCTATCTAATTCAGATTTTAGCAAGTTAATCTCAGCATTCTTAAGTGACAAATCTCTCTTAAGAACAGCTATATCCTCAGCAAAAGCAGACTCATTGTTCTTATAATGCACTATTTGTTCTTCTAGGACTGCTAAACCTCTCTTATGATTAGACAAATTGTAATTTGTTTTGTTTAATTCAATCCTCTGCTCATCATAGTGTTTCTTTATGGTTTCATATTCTTTTAGGTCAGTGCATGTTTTAGAACAACTTTTAGCAATTAGTACCTCAGAGTTAGAGAAGGCCATAAGAGCCATCTCAGCAGGTGCTTCTTCATCATTTGCCATGAAACTCCAATCATAGCCTAGTCCATCAATAGCCACCATAGCCTTTGAAGAAGTCTCTGGCTCTTCCACTGCTTTAGGCTTACTTCCATAACCTTTGCTCCTGCTATCCTGCTGCCTAGGTCTCCTGCATTCCCTTCAAAAATGCCCTAACTTGTGACAGTTGTTGCATTCTACCTTGGACTTTTCAAAACCAGCAGTATCATTGATGTTGATCTTGATCTTCTTTCCAGTTCTTTGATAGAATTTCTTAGCCCTCATGCTAAGAAGTGAGATCTGCCACTTGAGATCCATCTCCTCCAAGTCATCATCATTAATCTCCTAGAGATCTTCATGTGTCAGCATTGATCCATCATTCTGGCTTGTCAGGAAAGCACAATAGGTAGTATCGTTCAGGATACCAGTAGTACTGCTTGATGAGCTAGCATTACTAACTCCTGCAGCAACTTTTACTTCATCTGGACTTGAATTACTGAGAGATTACACAAAAGCCATGTTCCCAGTGCTTGAGCTAGTACCTCTAGTCTTCTTCACTTCCTGCTCAACAATCTTGAAGTTGCTATATAAATCATTAAGGCTCATAGTATCAATGTCTGGCTTGTTCTTCCAGACCACCACATGCATAGCCCATTCAGCAGGCAAACTCCTTAAGAACTTGGAGTTCAGGTCTTCCTGAGGGATTTCCACTCCAAGCACAGCCAGTTGGCTGACAATCTTTTGCAGCCTATTAAACATGTGAATCAAAGACTCATTACTGGTTGCAATAAATTTTTCAAAGTTTTGCTTCAAAAGAGTCTTTTGAGTCTTCTTGGTGGCTTCATTCCCACCATACCTAGCAGTGATTGCCTCAAACAAGGACTTTGCATCCTTGTATTTGCTAAAGTTCAGAAGCTGATCATTAGGAATTGTCATCATCAGCAAGCTCCTAGCCTTGACATCGTTTTTCTTTTGTAGCCTCTCTTCTGCAGTCACTGGAGAGGTTTGCACAATAGTCTCTTCTTTACCATCAACTGTTGTTGTAGATGTTGAAGGTTTGAAAGAGTTTCCATCTTCAATGATCTCCCAGAGTGCATAGTCTTGCACTTGGAAGTACTGTTCTATTCGAAGCCTCCACATCTCAAATTCGTTTTGCTTTAGCATTGGCAATTTAGCAGCCATGTTTGTTTGTGTAGTCTCCATGTCCATCACTTTCTCTTCTAAATCAATAGTATCAACCTGGCTCTGATACCACTTGAGAGGATTTAAAACACTTAGGATATTACTCCCTTATGATGTGTTTAAGATACTTTGAGGTTATGTAGTTAAGTATACGGAATCTACTCAACCACACTTAGAAGAATTTGTTTGTTTCACGTAACAGTAATGCTTGTATGAACAATGAACACAGAAAGTTTAACTTCAAACGATTCAATATTATTCAAGAATAATACGAGTGGTCTCAATATCACTAGGGTTACAACGACCTTGAATCTTAACAATAATCTATGACTCGTACATAAACATCTAACCTAGGATTTCCTTTTATAGACTTAAGGAGTCATTTACAAGATAAGTATTCTACCGTATATTTCTAACTAATTGTGATATATAAAAGATCTATTCCATACTTATCCCTTATACATATCTTAAGCAGTTATCCATGCAGCAGTACCTTCATTAGTATACTAGCAGTACTAACTTAGAGTTTGTACCGTTAGTTATACTTCAGCAGTTCTTCGATTATACACTAACAGTTTGTACTGTTAGTGTAATCTTCCAGCAGTACTAAGTCAGAAACATTTAATTCCCAGCATTTTGGATTTAGCTCGTGAAGGCAGCCTAGAAAAGCAGCGCCATGTCGGTTTGATGGACCTGAAGGATTAGGCTGGTTTGGTTTAATTAAATTTCATGTTTGTTGTATGTTTTTATTTATTTTCATTTTTTTTAGTTAATGTTGATGATGGTGTTCATTTTGACGTTGTCTTTGTATATTAACGATTATTATGAATAAAAGGTTGCTGCAATTACTGGTGTTGGTTTTTTGATGATTGTTACTAAATCTGTTTTTGGTTTGTTTATGGTTATTTTAGTGCCGATAGTAAGATAGTAATTTTATAGGATGTATTTGTGCAGTTGCAGATTTGTATCACAAAACTATTGTTTATATGTATACATTGTTAAAGGAAAAGATCGGCAGTAAATTGTTTGAATATTCACATTGGATGTAGTTAGTAAGTTTACATATAAAGAAAGCCTTATGAAAGATTATAATAAGAACTTATCATATGCAGAATTGTACAAAGTGAGTAGAAAATAGCTGTCGCAAAAGAAGCTTGTATTATATTACAAAACATCAGATACTTTTATACACATAGGTTGTTTGTGCAGGGGTTGCACAAATGTTGTACAAAAAAATATGTATGTTTTGATCCATATTTGTCTAGCTATTGACTTGGATCACAAATATGTTACATCACATGCATTTGCTGCATAAATGATATACAAAAAATGGGGCTCACAGCCAAATGTGCACCTGCGATACAAAGCATAGGTGCACAGCTAAGGTTTGTGTGCAGCTATAGTGTACATGTCATACAAAAGATTAGCGGGTTGCCGTATATGAATGTTTTGCGACATATTTGTCCACCTGAAGCACAAATATGTTTCAAAACATATTGTTGGCTAACAACGGCACTAAACTGTTTAAATATTTACAACAGCTGGGGGCATGTGGCTGTCACGGTTACTTTAAGTTAGCTTCGATTTTTTCTTTTGAGAATTCCTGGGTTTTGAGTGATCTTCTGTTGAAGTTTCGGTTGTTCCTGCATAAGTGAAAATAAGTAGGTTATGAGTCACTAATAACATGTTGTTTAGGTATTCTAAAAGTAATAATAGGTAAGAGATATCAAAGTTATAACTGACACTTGAGTTAACGTAATTTTTTTATTCTATGGGTTTATGATTGAAAATAAACTGTTGGGAGTCCATTATTTGTGCCAACTTTCAAAGGGTGCAGGCTAATAATTTTGGGGTCTTTTGGATGGTAGTATGCTTGAATAGAAAGGAGTAATAGTAGAGTAGCTGTAACCATTTTCAATGGCTATAATGCATATAAATAAAGTTGTTGTGCATCTTTGGCAAGTATGGTCAATTCCAAAGTTTTTTTTCAATGGGTGTATCATGGCAATAAACCAAAGGAGATAAGCGTGTCTTGGGTGTATATGTGGCTTGATTGTAAGGTATTATAAAAGTTATTGGTTATGTTAAGTAAAATTGCATAACTTACCTTTTTGTTTCTTTTGATGTGGTGGTTCATGTTCAAACAATGCTCTTCTAACCGTTGTTGATCTGCTCTGTTCATCTGTCTTTTCGTCTGGGTCTTGTGGATTTGTTAGTGTGAGCGTTGTTGGTGGTGTTCCTACTTTTAACAAACAAAGTAGTTAATATTTGCATTTGTACATGTTATCTTTAAATAAGACAAACTGTTAATTCAAATGTCGGTACCTGGGTTTGCTTCTATTGATGTGGTTGTTCCTTGTTCTCTCTTTCTTTTGTTGAAAACTTGGTCTAGAATAAAGTCAACTGTTCTGCCTGTTTGATTAAATGAATTTGAAAAATATTCTTTTCACCTTCTACCGCAAAGATCTCTGGTGGTATTTCTTGCGGATCTGCTGCCTTGTGCATTGCAATTAACTGGGAACATGAGTATCCGATCACATCATCTGCTGCAGGGGTAAAGAATGTGATCGGAGCGGTTGCAGATTGGTCTGTTATAAAGCCTTTGAAATTATACCTGCATATCATGAACCAAGTTAAAGCATCATTCAATTCTTTTTTTTTTTTTTTTTTATCTAACTTTCTGGAAACTTCAATTAGAATGTCATGTACCTGTAGCATGGCTTTTCTTGTTTTCCATGATCCAGGCACCGGTAGACTCCATCTTCTTCTTTTGCTTTTAAAAGGCATTTGTTGCAAGATATGTAGAACCAATCTCTTCTGATGTTGATGCTTGTAATCGTTGCCTCAACAGTAAACTTTACTCCCTAACAATGTTTGTGCAAATGGTGAGTTACGGATCAAATTTTATAGCAAGGTTTGTTGTATGCTGTATGAAATTTACCTTGTAGGCTTCTGGATTCTGTTTTAAAAGTGTTTTCAGAGGGAACCTGTTTCTGAATTTTTCTTTCTCAGGATCTTCATAGGGGGTTTTGCAAATCTGCAGTGGTGGAGCTGCCTGGTGCCTCTCTCTGTATCTGGTTCATTTTGAAAATTCATAATGAATTTGTTTTAAGAAATTGTTATGTGAATATGTAGCCATTTTTAATTTTTGGTTTGAAGGCCCTTACTGTTCTCTTGCTTCTTCAGCCTCTGGTATCTTTGGGTTTAGGTAAAAGCGTGTTGCCAACGTGGCTTTCAATTGATAAACTACGATGGCAATATTTAAAAATGCATTAGTAATTTGGTGTTTATATAGAAATGTATGCTAAAGTGTTGATGGAGTACCTCTAAATCGTGTCACATTGCAAGAGCTTACTGCAATTATAACGGGCTGTTCCATTGTTTCAAGCCTGGCCTCCTTAAATTTTTTGGCCATCGCATCCCACATCGTGAACTCTATGACATTACCGCTGCCAATATCAGCAAGGCATTAGAAAACTGAAAAAATGTGTTCAGTATTTATTTGCCAACAAATTTTTTTACTGTAACGTTACATGCCTTAAATTTTCAATGTCAAGTTTTCTGTACACTGTCTCATCTTGGTTGGCATTTTGTTTACGTTTTAGTTCTCTAACTGACCTTAGACAGCCAATGTAATCTGTAACAAAATAAGCATCAAAATTTTTATATTTTGTTATATCTAAAAATTTTAAGATTTAGAGCATGACCTGTAAGCATTGGGTATTGCATTCTTCCTGTTGCATCTTCTGTTGGGAGCCTGGACTGAAGCTGGTTGTATGGAACAAATCTAAAATAGTGGTATGGGATCTCTGTTGTTGTTATAGGATCAAACTTTGTGATTCTTCCAAATCTGAGGCTTGTTCTGTTGTTAATTGTTTGTTGGTAAGGGTTGGTGGGCTCACACATGAAATCTAAAATCCTGTAGACGGATCCAAGTTTCATTTTTGGGTCAAAGTAGTCGATCTCTTTGACATTTATGTTCTCTTGTATAGTGTTGCCCTGTTGATATTAATTTCTCGTTATAGAAACTGAAGCAGTTAACATGTATTGTTTATACTACATGAGGTTTGACATACCTCTCGGTCTATTATTATGCAGCAGAACGTAGTTTCATTTTTTTTTGGTGAGAATTGACTTCCACCTTTCTTTGGGTAGCTTACTGAAATCCATTTTCTGTATACTCTAACTTCAAGCACTTTGTCATAAGAGGTCGGTTGTAACTCAGCAATTGCTGCAATCTGTGTTGCACTGCTACTTTCAACTATTGTGCCTTGAGATAGATGCTCTTCCTCAGCCAGTGTAGCGGTGCTGGTTTCAAGCATTTTGACTTTGGATGTATGTTGTACCTCAGCAGCTGTACGATCTTCCATTTCACTGTTAACACATAATAAATAAAAGTTAGCTATAAGGAAAAATTGGTAATTGAAGATGATGTTTACATAAAACATTTAATTAATAATAGGATGGAAGATGTTAAGTTAGATGTCTGTCTATAAGTTGTACCTGCATGTCATAATTGTTATGATAGTTTTATGAAAGCAAAAGATGGTGATATGCAGTTGTTATGGCATATTCAAGAGTGCTGAGGATCAAAAGTGTTTGCATTTTTGTTTTTTAAAATAATAATAGCATGCAGTTGCCTATCTATTGTAAGAAGGCTATAGTTAAGAAAAGAAATAGGAAAACTTAGACGGTAGATACGTCTTAATGATAAAAAAAAAAGTATCTAAAAAAAGGGGGAGAAAGTAGAAATTCCAAAAGCAAAAAAATAATAATAATAAATAAATAAATAAATAAAAAGGAAAAAAATATATATATATATATAATAAAAAATAAAATAAAATAAAATAAAGGTGAGAAAATAAAAAAAGGAAAGAAAAAATCATAAAAAGGCAGATACCAAAGGATGTAGTTGCGTTCTGAAAAAGAATGCGCATCCTCTATTTTTGTTAAAAAGTCTTTGTAAACTATATTTTTGGTCTCATTTGGCCTTCGATTCTCTTGTTGTTTCATGAGAACTTTTAATCCATGAGGGGAAGTAGCCCTAGAAAGAGCGACATACAATTGCCCATGGCCAAAAACTGGTTCTGGAAGGTATACGCCAATTTTGTTGAGAGATTGGCCTTGGCTTTTGTTGATTGTCATGGCATAACAAACATTAGTTTGAAATTGGTTACGTTTGAAAAGGAATGGAAGATTTTGATCTTTATGTATTAAAGGTATTCTGTGTATGAAAACTTTTTCGCCGACTCTTGTCCCTCTGATGATCTGCACTTCAATAAGTTTTGACATTAGTTGTGTCACTATCATGCATGTCCCATTGCATAAACCACCTGCCAGGCTAACATTTCTTAGAAGCATTACTGGTGTTCCAAGTTTAAGTTGCAGCTGATGTGGTGGAAACCCTGGGGGTTTAAACGTATTTTGATATTCAGCAGGATACAGCATCTCTGTTTCAGCGCCATTATTATTAACTAGGACAGCTATATCATGACTTGCGTAAGTTGTAGTTTCACCTTCAACCATTGACAGAACATGCGCATTAATAATGTCTGCAGTTTCATTCTTTGGGTAGACAATTGCTTTTTCTTGCAGGGTGATTGCCGAAGGTGTTTGAAGTTTGCTTCGGTCATAGATGAAATCTCTGAGGTTAGACAGGCCTTCTGTGTCATCTTGTATGCAGTATCTTTCTGGAATCTCAACCCATGTTGTATTTCTACTATCTTCTTCATCGGGTTCACCGATTTTGCCATCACTAATATCAAGAAGCCATGACGCGAAGGAACGTGCCAAGCTCTGTTCTTCTAGGTTGAGGCCTGATCGAAATAACTGCATGTTTTCTTTTAGTGTCATCAGCCTAAAATGTGGCCAAAGTTGGGATCTTGCAATAAATGATGCTATTATTTCCATTTTTGGAGCACCTATTTTCACTGGTAGCGTCTGTCGAAAATCTCCGCCTAAAATGATTGTTTTCCCACCAAACCGAACACCGGGTGCATCTAGTATGTCTCTAAGTGTTCTGTCTAGTGTCTCGAAGCATCGGTAATCATTCATAGGCGCTTCGTCCCAAATAATTAGATCTGTTTCTGCTAGCAGCTTTCCTATGTGAGTTTTTTTTTTAACTCTGCAGAGCGACTCATCTATCAGTTCAAATGGAAATTTAAATCTTGAATGTCCAGTTCGGTCCGATGGAAGAAGGAGGGAAGCGATGCCAGAAGAAGCAACGGCAAGGACGATCTTACCTTCAGATCGCAGACTGCTGATAATAGTTTTCCACAGGAAAGTTTTGCCAGTTCCTCCATGGCCATACACAAATATCAATTCATGCGTACCTGTTCTATAACTATTTAGAATAAGCTCATAAATTCTCCTTTGTTCAGCGTTTAGCTTAGGGACTGAATCATCTCTTTCCTGTGCTAATACTGCTCTGTTGTAATTCTTTTCTTCCCATAGTAATCGATTGTTTAACTGATCAAGTAAGTGTTTTGGAGGTGGCTGTAAACCATAGTCTTGGACTGATTTACCGCAACTGTAACCATTCGTAAAATCCCACATTAAAATAAATTATCTTAGAGAATATTTATCCATTTTCTATGTATGAATTTATTTATTTATTTATTATTATCTGCTCATAACTACTATCTTATGTGACGTAACTCACATCCTCGATAAACGAGCTCTCACGCAACCCAACTTCAACGTACTTAATGTTTACCTCATATAAACATTTCTATATGAAACTTTATGATGCCTCATTTACCACTTTACGTTAATTCGTTAACGTACGTTTAAAACTGAATGTTTCTTATCTAATAAGAGTTTTTATGAAACCCTAAGCCACTATAACAACATGTGAGAATAAAAAAACCCTAGAAATACTAAAATACAATTTATTTGTGTAATGTACAAGTCACTAAAGCACAAAAACTCTAATTTCACGATAACTCCCGATAAAAACCCTAATTTCACAAAACTATGATTTTATGTAATAAAATCACAAACCCTAAATAATATTTTTATAAAATAAATATGTACAAGTCCTTTAAACTAAAGTACAAGTCATTTAAGCATAAAACATAAATAGTAATAAAAATACTATATAAATCTTAAAAATATTTATTTTTAAGCATATTGTATAACAAAATCATGCATTAATTTTTAAAATAAATTTATTAGACTTACTAATTATTAATACAATCCCTTAAACCTAATGTACAAACACTCAATGCACAAAACCTTAAAATCTCATTTAAATACCTTAAAAACCTAATAAAAATTACATAAAATTTATATAACTTAAGGAAACATTAAAAATATTTTTTTTTCTTATTTTTTAAACCTAAGTACCACTATATTAAGCCTAAAGTAAAACTCCTTAGAGCACAAATAAATTTCCTTACCTTTTATTAGAACCCGATATATATATATATATATATATATATATATATATATATATATACTTTAAAATTTAATCCTAATTAATAATACTTGAAGTAAACCCTAGAAACTAAATTAGTTATATCCTAAACCCTATATACCATTCGACAAAGCCTTGTGTACCACACCCTAAAGCCTAATCGACCCAAATCCATCTCCCCTAGTTCGAATCTAAACGAAAACCAAACCAAAACAATTTCTTTTCAAACCCTAAGTAAACTACACCACATATGCCTCCCCTAGTCACTCCAACCTCCACATCATTCTTCCTCTAGAAGGTCAAGACTTGTAGGCAACTTGTAAGGAGAGGGTTTTTCCACAACATACATTTTCCCCCTCCTCCTTTGTGGCGCCTTAATGGCCTAACACATTTCACTAAGTCTCATAAATTCCATAACAAGGTGATGTGGTCACCTTGAAAACCCTAGTTCCTTTTTCTATAAATAGCCCAACCACAAATTCCAATTCTTTTCACCATAAATCGAACCAAAGCAAAACAGCCATACCCTCACTCAAACCCTAATCAAAACAGTCCCAAATAAAAGCTAGGAAGAAGATTAGAAAGCCTTAAAAGGAGGAAAACAATTAGTGTTCAAGTTCTAAGTTGATTCGCTCAAAATCTTATAAATCGACTAAATAGCAAAGTAAGTATCTCTAGCCCATTTTTATTACTTTCGTACACCTTAGATACTCTTAAATATGTCACAAATTAAGTTATAGTAACAAACTAAGGTAAAAAATAAGTTATGAGAAATTACATGTTAACATAAGTTTATAAGTGTTAAAATAAATTGGCTTTCTTATAAAAATTTCGTACAAAACCGACCACATAGAGACTTAGTAGTTTACATATTGTTGTAGAAAAAATTAAAACAAAGATTTACCAATTTGAATCACCTAAAACGAGTACACGAGTCAAAAGATACGTCAATTTGAAATTACATAAAAACTGAAATAAACATTCTGCAACAGAATGTAACATCACGCAAAACGAGGCATTTCCGGTCCGTTTCGTCGAAAAGTTAAAACACGAAAGTTGTCCGGAACGACGTTTTCTTCAAAAACTCTTTAGACCTCGAGTCATGAAAACGCTTAACAAATGGTGTTTTTATTCAAAATCAGAACAGTTCTCTAATAAAAACAGCCCCAACGCCCCAACTTTGAACAATTGTTTCGACCCCTAAACGACCACTAAAAATTCTAGATTTTTGCCACAATGAAGATCACTTAGCTAGCTAATTTTAGGAAGAAGAACGAAGTAAAAAGATTTTGTAACCACAAAGTTATACGCGTTTGAATTCTGCCTATTTTCTGTCGCTCGAACGCATGAAAATTAATTCATTCGAGCTTGAAAAGCTCGAATGACCAGCCTATAATCTGTAAATAAGCTGTCCATAAGATGAAAATAAAGTGTGTAAAAGAGTCGTAAAAAGTTATATCTTTTTCCGAAGTGTAAAAAGTATTTTTGCAAAATAAGGATGTCGAGTGAATAGGGTAAATTGCTTGAGGGGTAGTTTTTGCCAAAACTCTACCTAGTTTTATAAATTGGATTTTAAATGAAGTCGACATGTAGTTAAGGGGTAAATAGTGTCAATATTGAAAGAGGGAGTTTTATTGGGCCGAATATGTCAATTTCTTAAAGTTATTTAATTAGGGACTAAATTTGCCAACGATACAAAGATAAGGGTGTAAAGTGTCATTATCGAAATTACAAGGGTAAAAACTGTCATTTGACCAAAGTTGAGGGGTAAATATTGTAATTTTATAAAAGTTCAGGCGTAAAAATTGTCATTTTATGAAAGTTCAGGGGTATAAACCGTCAATATAAGAAACTATAGGGTATAAAGCGTAACTTTATATATATAGTTTTTATTATTAATATAATTTATATATATATTTATAATAAAAACTAATAAAAACTAATACGTTTATTTCGATAATGAACGAACGAAATATATATTTAACGAACAAACGAAAACAAAAACATAAAAATAGGAAATAAGATAAATCTTATAATTTTTTAAGAGACTTCATGTCGTCTCATTTTAACATTTAATCGACAACAAAAAATGTTACGAAACAAACATTGGGAACATATATATATATATATATTCGAAAACGATTACTGAAACTTGACATAACGAACCAGGTTGCGTGCCGGAGACGTTTATCAACTCCATTTAACTTTGTTTTTCATCCAGACTGTCAAGGTGAGTTAATAGTCCCACTTTTTATTACGTTTTCCAAATATGTGGGGAGATACATGCTACAAAAACGAACACGAGTATTTTTCTGTATGCTTTCTTGATTTATATTGCATAAGTTTAACTGTTGCCTATTTAAAGACCCTCTATCATGAACCATTAATCACTTTCGGGTAAGCGCGAATATAATGAATAGATCTATTGGGTTGACAACCCTTTGTGTTGTTGGATAAGTGACCCAATGCATTTTATTTGAAAACATTTAATAAAGAGTTTCAGGCAGACTCCAACTCGAGGGCATAATTGCTACATTTAATTATGTAGTGATTTACTTTCTACTTAGCTTGTGTCCTACTTTTTATTACGTTTTCCAAATATGTGGGGAGATACATGCAACAAAAACGAACACGAGTATTTTTCTGTATGCTTTCCTGATTTATATTGCATAAGTTTAACTGTTACCTATTTAAAGACCCTCTATCATGAACCATTAATCACTTTCGGGTGAGCGCGAATATAATGAATAGATCTATTGGGTTGACAACCCCTTTGTGTTGCTGGATAAGTGACCCAATGCATTTTATTTGAAAACGTTTAATAAAGAGTTTCAGGCAGACTCCTACTCGAGGGCATAATTGCTACATTTAATTATGTAGTGATTTACATCATTAGCTTATAACTATGATGTCCATCGTGTTAACGTCTTGCGATTCATGAGACTTAGAGCAATATATAACGAACTGCGATATAACTGATTTACTTTCTACTTAGCTTGTGTTCAAACTGATTATTACTTTAAAAAGAGTGTCTATTTTGTTATCATTCAACTAATAATGTAACTTTTACAACGTATTTCGAAACCTTCCGCTGGGACCTCTATAATGTAACTCTGATATAAATAAATGAATGATAACAATTTTATTTAAAACGTCTCTTTTCGAGTCGTTTTCTATTCTCATGACTGTGAACCTTGAAGTAACACCCCAAACTTATATTCCGCTGCGTATATCGAAAACGGGGGTGTTACAGCAACTACTTAGTAATATTTCTAATTCGTATAATATATAACCTTGTAATTCAGCATCATTGACATAGTAGCTGGGAATCCGCACATATTCTGAAACAATGCGTGGGATATCATGACCCATTTGTTGCCAATATTTATTCCATAGATGTAAAGGGTTCGTTACTTCACAATGAGTAAGAACCTGAGCAAAAAGAAACCTCAGTTCTGCTGATGATGCTGACATACATGCCTCTTCAAGGGTTGTATCCCATTCTTTGTCGTCACCAAGAAGACCAAGAGCATCACATGCAGCTCGATACGTAGGATACATGATTCGGTTGACTGTTCAAACATTTGTGAAGCCTTTACACCTTGTTGATGACATAGCAACATTCTAAAGTAGAAAAGTTCTCCTAAACTCGGGTGTACATATGCAAGACGGCCAACAGAATATTTGCTATTTTTTCTTCTTGACCAGGATTTCCTATCTGGATACCAAACAAATTGTGATGGAAACTCTAGGTAAGTCAAATGGCGCCCATCTGTATTTTCAATGTTGTAAGTAAACCATTCTGTGAGTGTCGTCATCTTCTTATCTGGCCGATTTACAATTGATTCCAAATAATCGTTGTCTCGAAAGGTCATATGCTGCATGCCTTCGAGGTGTACTGAAAGTATTTGTACTGCTGGTTCTCTACTATGTATTTCAAATTTGAGAATCATTCAACAGGCTTCATGAGGACATATGAAACGGCCGTCTACAAAATTCTGGATTTCATCAATGTATGGCTGTGACTGGATTGTTGAAGTAGATGCATCACCTATAGACCTAGTTACTTGGGCAAATATTCGGTCTGTTCCTTTGGATATGTACTTAAACAAATATTTTATAAGCATGCTCCATCCACAGTATTCTGCATTGATATGTGCTTCAAACCCCAAGCACAAAGACCGGTTATATGGGACAACATATGTGTTGTCAAGCTTCATCTGGTGTTTAGTTGCAGAAATCTTTGTTTGCCTTCTTCGATAATGCGCACGTCCCATGTCATCAAAAAAGTCTCATTGTTATATTTCTTTGGGAATTTTTTTTGTGCATATGTCGCCTTGCATACAGGGTGCACCCAAATTAGCTTTTCCACAGGGTCCATGCATCATCATTTCAGAAACAATTTTATAGCCGCGTGGATCAACAGCTGGATCCGGCAACTCTGCAGAAATATATTCGTCAACATCTACAGCATTTTGTATTTTGGTTGATGAAGTCACCCACACCAGTGTGTGACAATGTGGTAACCCACGCTTTTGGAACTCAACCGTGTATAATACTGCATAGTAAAAAATTGAGAAGTATAAATGAGGAAAATGTATTGATGCATTACATGGGCCACCTATTGAGGCCATAAATTTTAATGATAGCTAAATTGTAAAATTTGTTGCAACAAAACATGAGCATACCTCCTGTGATATATCCAAATGGTTGTGTCTGTTTTAGAAACTTGATAAAGGCCTTAATCTTTTGCTCGAAAACTCCACATATTATATCTGCTCTGTCCGTTACGTTTAAATGCGAGAACGCTGCCATGTATCTTTGGATTTCAGGCCAATTAACATTACATGTGAACGTTATGAAGAATTGCGGGTTACCAAGCACACGACAAATTGCTAGCGCATCCAAGTAGTGGTTGTACATGTATTTAGGACCTCCAGTAAATGAAGAAGGCAAAATAATTCTTGAACCCACTTCTGACCCATCACGATCACCTCTTGAAATTGCATCATACAGGCCTGACAAATATTCTCCGCGAATGTCATTTTGATGTGTTCTATAGAAATCCATTCTATTATGTTCTATACAGCAATAAACACCGACTACATACTGCTGGAAAAGACAGCCTGTTTGGAAAAGTAGATTATACTGGTCATGCCTTGGGTGTAACTGGTAGGTGTAAAATGCGTTCATCGAAACTCGCCTTGCCTTGTCGTTTGGATCTGCAGACCTTAACTTTAACTTTGTATGAAATCATGGCTGACCATAGATGAAAATTAGTGGAAACTGCAACGACATGTATGATTGATGAAGCTTGTTTATCCTTTTTGGTGGTCCACCTCTTTGTTCGATAATAACATCAAAGTCTGTTTCCGTTGTTGGACCATTGTCAAACACTATGGCTCCTAGGCTGTTGGATGTAGGTAGCTCATAGCTGCGTGCACCTTCAGCATTGTGAAGCCTAACCTTGAATTCCGGCACATCAGCTTGTGCACATTTATCTCTTGCAGTTCTGAACAGCTGGACCAGCTCGTTGTGAGTATCTAAAAACTGGATGAGGCCTTGTACCACCTCTGGATCTAATGCAGCTCTATCGGAATCTTGAAAATGATTCATCCTGTTTTGCACTTCATTCTGCGTGTCGTAGATATATAATTGCAAAAAACATGGCGCATGATCACCAGTAGGACACAGTGAACCAATCCAGTGGAATATTTGACCAGAAACTTTAAAAACATATGGCCCTCTTCCTTGGTTGATTGTGTTGTCAATGTTGGCACCAAATGAGGTCATGGCAAACATTTGAGTATAAGCCCTTATATTATGTATAAAACTGATGTCTGCAAGAAGTTGTTTGATATATGCAGGTGGATCCACCTCTAGTTCCATGAAAATTTTACCACCTCCGCAGCATAAATGATATTCAGCCTGACCATTTGAAGAATGATGGCCTTTAAGGCGTTCCTCATACCAAAATGCAGCTTTTCAGTACCGGCAATGCTGATTACAGTCTCCTAAATCATCATACACAGGTGATGTATCTGCATTTATTGAGCGACAACTTTGAATCCAAACATAGAAATCAACTTATTTAGTTAAAAGGTAAGTTGTTAGAAAAAGTAACGGCAATTACCTGTCGTAGGGCGTTGTCGTACATGCCTTGTGCTTGGTTCACATCTTTGTCTTTTCTTTTGTGAGTTTGTTGTAAACAGGTGTTATTATTTATATGAGTTGATTCAGGGGCATTATGTGGAAGTCGTCCTGTCGCGAAGTCACAATAATGCATTAAGTAAGAGGTTCCTCTTAAAAGAAGCATGGAAACCAACGTATTTAGTTAAGGCTCAAGTTTTACGGGAAGAAAGTGGGTGCATTTACCTATGGCTGTATGTGAAGGTGATTGTTCATGAGGAACGTGCATCCCATTATCTGAAGCACCTTGTAAATCAGTTGTTGAACAACGTTGACGCACACACCTTGCAGTTGCTTCACTGCTTTCTCTGTTCCTTTTTTCTGTTTGTGTGTTATTATTTATAGAAGTTGATTCAGGCCGACCATGTGTAGCTGTTCCTGTTGTCAACAAAAAACATTGTTAAAAAGTTAATGATGCGTGGGTTTTGCAACCTTACAACAGGTTTTACCTCTCGAGGGATCTCAAGAGGCTTACAACCCCACCAGGCAGTGTACCTGACCGATGTAGTATAGTGTAGTGGTAAGTACGGGGGATTGATCGTTCTCCACAGGGAATAGTGTTCGTTAGGTATGAAAGGCTACTCTAATTAGGTCTAAGGGTTGAGGAAGATTCTTTTTTATGTTTTTATAATTTTTATGAAAGCAAGTAAAATCTCGGGTTTGAAGGAGTGGGCGGAATTAGTTGCTAGTCAACTAACCCAAATTACTACGAATGCAAATAAAATAAAATAACAAAAATGAAAATGTGGTGGAAACTAATATGTAGAGAAATGTGTTTACTTAGATTTCCTTACTCCCTAACTATCTTTTACCGGTTGATTAGTGTGTCTTAGTCGCGTGGATGACGGGTGTAGTCCTTAATACCAATTGTGGGGTGGCGTACATACTTCCCCAACTCTACAAGCTCCTACTTCACTCCTATGTCGAGCCGGCTAGGAAGCTCCTAACATGGGATCACTAGAATTCGCTTGTGCATTAAATACAACCATAAAAACCTTTAGTACGCATTTGGTTCATGTTTCTTAAGACGTTCAAGCAAGTTACCGAATAGGAAGTTAGCCAGTTTTCTTAAGCCTAACATAGATAAACAATCATCCAATACAACTAATAACACACTAATAACCAATAATCAATAGCTAGGTTTCATTAGATCTAAGCAAACACAAGATAAATCTAGCCTAACATGTTAAACAAAAGACAAGAACAAGATAAAATCAAACAACACATAGACATATTGAATGATTAATTGATAACTTATCTTTCAATGTAACATGGAAGATCTCAAGGCAAAAAGCCTTGAAAAAGATGCTAAAATCGTCCTAGGGTTTTCTCCCAAAAATTCCACACTAAGCTCTCCACACTAATGACAAAAAATTAGAAAACTATATATAGATTTTTGGATCTGACGGCGTCACGTTATGGAGTGTGACGCCGTCACCTCGCCGCTTCTAGGGTTCCCGGATGACCTTCTTGACGCCGTCCCTCTTTAGCTCTTCAAAAATCCATTCTGGCTTATCAAGGCTTGACGCCGTCGAACCTTGAACGTGACGCCGTCCCCTTTTGATTTAAGCCGTGACGCCCTTGATCAAGTTAAAGCGTGACGCCGTCAGAATTCACATGCTATTTTCACTGGCTTATCATGAGTAAATTTCACGTCCACTTTTTCTTGCCAAGGCATGACGTCGTCTGGGGTTAAATGTGACGCCGTCAAAGGTAACTTTCAGCCGATTTTTGAGACTTTGCCGTTTTCTTCACTTTTATGCTCCAAAAACGTCCAAAATGCCTCCTTTTCCAGATTTCTCCTCAAAAGTACCTAAAATGACAAAAGGAACAATTTAGGGCAATATTTGATCAAATAAATACGATTTAGGGCTTAAATGACCCCTTAAAAGCGGTACACTTTTCGCTTCATCAGTTAACTAAATGTTGCGTGTAATTAACGTCTTCTTAAAATGTTAGAAAATAAATTAGACGGTCGTTTTAAGGTATGATCGTCTCTAAAGGCAATTTACAGACTTACATTGAGGTATACGACACATAAATTATTGCAGAATAGGAAAGACAGGTTGATCGAGGGTATTTTGGAAAGTACCCCTGGGAGGATGTTGTTGCATTATATAGTGAGCAGTTTGATCTCCAAGCAGATGAGCCTGTTTACTGAGGTCAACAAATATTGGGGTTGTTCCTGTGAATAACAGAAAGAAAAAAAAGGATGGTAAATGTTTTTGTTTATGAAATACATTTATTGAAGGAGCTGTTTGGTACAGTAACGCCTAAACTTCCTTATAATAGACCGTACTACTTTACCTTGAGGAATGGATAGTGCCGGGATTTGTTATTTTTGGATTTTTAGGCACTCGAATATCGATATTTTTAGCATCAATTTTCAAGTTTTGTTTCATAATTAGAATGAACAAGACGAAGACCAATAAGCCAAACGAAATAACTTAACCAAAGAACAATGACTAACAGTTTATAATTAGTTATTATGAGCAATAAACGCATTTTCAAATGATGGTATGCAAAGAGAGGGAAAAAAGGGGGAAAAAGTTAGAAGCTGGTGCAAAAAATAAAGAACATCTTAAAAAAATAAGCGGGAAAAAGCTGATGAAAAGCAACAATTAAGCAGACCATATCATGCAATCCTATATATATATATTATATATATATATATATATATATATATATATATATATATATATATAGTAATATAAAAAAGTGCAACGAAGTTTCTAATCTACCAACCCTAAAACAATAACTGTAATAAATAAGAAGTGTAAGAAAAAACCCTAAAGCAACCAATAACAACAACCAAACCATTAAATATGACATGAGAAAAGAATTAAATGCAGTGGGTCGAATTAAATGAGCAATAACAACAACAAAACATTAAATATCACATGAGAAAATGATCAATACAGCGTAATTTTTAACAGTGTACCTTCACACAATAAGGCGACCTACTTTTTTTTATCAAAAAATGCGAAATCTGGGTAAGATCAGATCCAAATCTGTGGGTATAACTAATGGGATACTGTATCAATAACAAATGGCGTAATAACAGCCACAAAAGCAATAAAAAATTGGGTTTACTATTGCTTAGACTGTTCATCCCCTCACAGGAAACTGTAGCTGCCAAATGTCGAATCGAAGAAACTTGAATGGCCATCGGGTTTTGGTCGTGGAGCACGACGGTTCGGATCTAAAAGACAAAGGGCAGTTGTAAGTGAGGATGAACAGTCCAGAGCACGAACTTATTAGACGGGTCAGGAATGGAGCGGGTTGCACAAATAAATGGGTTAAGTGCATCCCGCTAAATGTAACATATATATATAATTAATTTCAATCACTGTTGTATATGCAAATACTTTTCGGCTTTTCGCAACACTACTCAACATATAAAGAATAAATTGTTTTAATATTATTTAAAAAAATAGAAAGAAACATGTTTATGTCCGTATCCAATAATGAATTCAGGGTGCGTTTGGTTTGTTATAAGGAATCACTATCGGTAATACTATCATTATAGGGTGGAATGAAAATAAAGATATCCTTGTTGATATTGTTGTTTGGTTTGTTAATATGATATAGATGTTTGATTTCAAAAAGTGGACCCATTTATCATTTTATATGATGATTAATAAATAAAGTAGAGTGACCCATGAGAATCCTTAAAAAACCCACATCTACCCACTTCAATGGATTTTTGACTATGAAATGATAGTTTGATTGTGATAGTAGTAAAGTAAACATCTTTAATGCCTATGAAAGTATTACTTAATTCCGATTTGCACATACCAAACACACCCTGTCTTTCCTATTTCTCTATTTGCCAATTTTACATTATGCATCCAAACACTAATCAACCCCTCTTTATAACAATCTAAAAATTTTCAAAATTGCAATATAGATCTAAACATGCCATATAACCCTACGCAACGATATGAATGTCAGATAATAAGAAAATATATAAATTGCCTTTGAAAGATATAAAATCGATAATTAATGGAATAAACGTATTTAAAGCGGTGGACAAACAGATGTGGGTAAGGTGGGAGTCAGGGAAATCCCACTAATTATTTGTCCCTTGTACATTGTTTTATATCACCCAAAACACTTTCACTATAATTATTATTATTTTTCCCATTCTTTTGTTTGTTCTTTTTATGCGTATTTTTATTGCTTTATTCCTTTTTTCCTTCTCGGGATAAACCTTTAATTTTCCGTTCGAATATTCTTCTTAGCTTTCATTCAAATTATAAAGCCATCGAATCTATTAACAAAGTTGCTTAATCAAACATTTTAAAATATTAATCCGTAGCTATGATAGTTTTATATAATGATAAATTACTTACCAAAGTTAAAACCTGAACAATTGGTAATAGAAACTAAATTACCATACGTACAAACTCATCGTTTGAAGTACTTATAAAGGAAAGTGTTAGTACAAATCTTGGGCACACTACCAGACCTAGGTTAGACTAGCTCTTGGCGGGTACAGATCTTGTTGCTAAGTATTTCGTGAGCTGCTAAGAAAAGCAACACCGTTAGTCTTACCGCGGAAGGGGGCTTCCGCGGTTGGCATCCGGTGTGGAGTAAGTATATTGTTTGAGATGTAAGTGTGGACTGGGTGTAAGTAAATGCAGTTAGTTGAGAGTAATAAATGAGATGGGAGTATTTATACTAGCCATATACTTACTGTAGCTACCTCGGGACTCTGCGAGTTGACTTACGCCTTACGAGTAGGTAGGTGTCAGAGCAGAGCCGAATTGCGCCATACCTAGCAGGTAGATATCAGATCAAGTGGGAGACACGATCCCACAAGATTTGGCTTTTGGCAGCGTGGTGGTCCGGCTGCGGCCAATGATGTGTTCTGGCCCGGCCTAGGGAGACCGGGGCATGTTCTTGTCCTGGCTTGGCAAGACTGGAGTCTACAATGTGTATTTGTCCGTCTTGACTCTGCCGCGGTTTAAAGTTATAAGCATGCCCGGCCCAGTATGCTGGGTCCGGGGATACTATACACGATCAAGTCCCCCCAGTCTAGTATACTTGTTTGGATTTAAAGACAAGTGTTCTAGACTTATTTAGACGTTCCGCGACTGAAGAAGCCGCGCCTTGTTGAATTAGACTTTTGTAGCATTCGCGGTTGATATTGCCACGTGTTCCATATTGCTGACTAGATATTCCACTTTCCGGGTGTGTTAGTGGTGACAGCCTGTCATTGGTCGTCGCGAAACGTTTTCACCCACTTATTTACTGACTGATGTGACGTTTCTACGGCTGACCGTTCATTTTTTGCGACAATCGTGACGGTTCATCTGGGTAGATCTCTAACCGTTCAATAAGTATCCGGGGACGTGGCCATGTAGTGGCCGTCCGATGGACGCGATAGCACGTGTGTGTGTGGCTATAAATACCAAGATTTACACCACTGTTATTCTTTTTTCACACACAGTAATTATTTTTCCTTCTCTCTAGAAAAAATACATCTTTCGCCTTCATTCTTCTTGCTATCTTTATTTCCGGACCTAGATTTTCAGGTTAGGTTTCTTTCAAATTCGTCTTTTGATTATTTAGAATGGCTCCTGATCATATAAGTAGTGTGACTTCTAAGATTTCTCAGGAAGATGTAGATGATTTTTGTAGGAAGTATAATATTCCGGGCCATCTTTTGCCTCAAGCGCCCGGACCCCTAGACACTATTAGAGATGCTCCGGAGGGGAAAATAGGAGTATATACTAGGTTTTTTGAGTTAGCTAATTTTAGGATTCCCCTTTCATTGTTCTTGCTTCGCGTTCTAGAGTACTTCCAAATCAATTTGTCTCAGTTGTCTGTTTTAGCGGCTTGTAGGATTAGCCACTTTGAAATCCTTTGCCGCGTCCATGGTGGTTCTCCTACTGTGGACCTTTTTAGGAAGTTTTATTATGTCGGACTTAGTAATGGATGGATGACCTTGGAGAAGAGGAAATGTCCTAAGTCTTTAGTTGTTCCGGTCTGCTATACTGCCGCGCTTGATTCGGTCAAGAACTGGAAGAACCGCTTCTTCTTTGTTAAGAAAACCATTTTTCCCCTTTCTATCCCATGGTATGAAAGGGTTTCTATAGACCGCGACCCTCCTCCATCTGACACGGGCTTGGATCTAGAATTGTTGCGGCGACTTGATAGCAAGAGGGCCCCCTTTAAAAAGTATCTGGATGTCTTTCTGAATGTCATAGGGTTAAGCCAAACTTGGGATGATGATAGTTGCCGCCCGACCTTTTTATGGACGGATGATACGGGTGGGTTGTTGATCCCATTCTATTGCTGCTTTCTATTTGTGTTTTTCCGCGTCTAACCTCATTCTTTTGACTTTTGTAGAAATGGATTTGTTCTCTTTTATCACCCAACCGGACGTGTTCAAGGTGACAACTGGAGAACGCACTTTGAAGGAAGGGGAGCTTACGCTAAGGGCTGAGACGGCCCCGCGTGTTGTGGAGCCAACAGAAGAGTTGCTGAAGGTGGTGGACCGCACAGTTGTTGATAAGGTAGAAGTGGCTAAGGCCGAAAAAAAGGCTGGGAAGAAAAGGGTGGTGATTGACGTGCCTGAGAAGCCCCCGAAGAAAAAGAAGAAGCTTGTTCGCAAGGGGACTGCGGCTGGATCAGGTATGAGTTGCTTGTTTCTTATTATTTTTTTATTTTTATTTTTTATTTTTATTTTTTTTACCGCGTATGTTGCCTGTACTGACATACGTTTTGTTTTCAGGTTCCGCGGAAGAGCCTCCCGTGTATGAATTCCTGGATAAGTCAGGGGATGAGCTGGGACGTTCTGGTCCTCATACGGACGAGAACATTATGAAGAACGCTACTGTTCTCACTTCTTCTGCTACCCCTACCCAAGAACGTTCCGATGGTAAGGCTTCTGAGACTTCTACTCCGGAGCATACTGAGTCCATGCATCTTGAGTCTTCAGGGCCAGTTACTGAGGGGTCACATCTGGACAACGTTGAAGATGTATCCGGGCATATTGAGGCCGGGGGTGAGGGGGGTGCCCATTCTGAGGATTTTTATCAGTCCGTTTCTGTCGACACCGCTGAGGCCTCATCTACTTATGTTCCCAAGTGGTTACCACGAACCGTTTCAAGATGGATGACCCGTGGATTTGCCGCAGTATTGTGGACAACGTTGCTACGCTAGGTTATGTGTCTGTTCTTAGGGGTATAGGAGCCGAGGATTTGTTGAATCAGTATAACTTGCTCACCTCCCAACAGATATGCATGAGCTCAGAGGTTCGACTGCGGTTGGAGTACGAGCTTGAACAGAACCGCAAGCTGGGTAGGAGGTTGGAGAGGAGGGAGAAGTTGGTATCTGATTTGAGGGCTAGGGTTGCTGAGTTGGAAGGTGAGTCTTCCGGAGCCGCTGATCTCCGCGGTCGTATATCTGAGTTGGAGGCGGCCGCGGGGGTCAAGGACAAGGAGTTGGCTGAACTCCGTGCTGAGCTTGAGAGATTGTCTCCGTCTGTAGCCCTTGTTGGTGAATTTGGTAAGAGGAATGCGGAGCTAGCTGCAAAAAATGTAGAGCTTCTTGCCAAGAATGAGGAGCTGGGTCAAAAGGTATCTGGTTTGGAAGTTCTTTGTGGTACCTTAGCGCAGCAGGTTCAAGTGCAAATAAAGAAGCACGTTGAGGAGAGTGTGAGCATTGCTCGCGCTAGTTTTGAGGGGCGCATATCAGAGTTGGAGAAGAGGCTGGTTGGGATTAACGAGGAATTCGAAACAGAGCTCTTTCCTCAATGTTTAAAAGCTGTTGAAGGCCGGCGTTGGGTTATCGGGCACGGCTTCCGCTACGCTTTCCTCAAATTTAAGGAGTCCCTAGACTTGAAAACTAGGCTGGGAGCTTGCATTTCTGCAGCGATAGCGGCGCGAGTACGCCAGGGGCTGGAAGCCCGGGGTTGTTCATGGAGCTAAAGGTATTAAGCTTCAGGATGTAGAGGCTTACGATCCGGAGGCAAAGAAGTGCTTTGATGAGTCCGTGGTCAGGTTAGCCAATGTGCCGTTACCCCTGCTGAACTCCCTCGAGGCATGTAAGGATGCCCCCTTGGAGTTTCTCATGGCGCAGCTAGTGCTTGAGGAGGACCGTCGCCCTGGGTCCGCGGAGTTTACTTTTAAACCCCCAGTCGCGGAAGAGCATGTTTGTAGCAACCGCGAATTTTCCAGGTCTTTACTCAACAGTTAAAACTCAATATAATTTATTTTAGAAGTTATATATTTCTTTTGCGTATAACTAGTAACTAAATTTCACGAATTGAGAGAACAACACCGCACGCGTACCAACATCGCATTAGTAATGGTTCAAATTTTTAATTCGTTTTCTGAGTCAATAGATTTTTCTTGATGTCGGTTTTATAAAACGGCTCTAGATTTGTGTTTTTACATTTATGTAAAACCGGGGTAACACAATTGCACCTTAACTCAACAAAACACGGGGTACACAAAATACATTAATATTATAAAACACACCCACTCACAACTACTCTTATCTTATCCTCTCTTAACCTCACCACACAACCCATCCACATACATTCTTGACTTTTTCCTGTATTCCTCCCCAACACAGCCAAACTATCCTCCCTCATCTATCAACATCTTCTATTCACCCTCCCAAAAAAAAAATTGATCACGAGATGCACTTGGAGACAAGGAAGGAAAGAGAGATTTGCTAAGAACGGCTACCCCACAAACTTGAAGCGAAGAAAGAAAGGGTCAACTTTTCTTGTTTTTCATCTTTTTATTTCTTTTCGTTGTCCAGTAGATCCACACACCCAACTCTCAATCACAATAGTTTTCACAAGAATCGGAGTCTTCAAGGGTATCGACTTATTTTCGGTGTGTGTGGATTTGCTTGGAATCGGATTTGGGTTTTGTTGTCAATCGACTCTCTTGTTGTAAGAATCTCAAAACTCTTGTTTTAATGTTTTTATTCAAATACGCATGTACTTCTGTGATTCATTGAGATCTTGAATTCTTATAATATGGTTGGTTTATGTGAACCGGTTTACTGTCAATTTTGATGAAATCGATTATAAGGTTTTGGTGTTAATTCTTTTGGTGTTATTGTTATTGTGTGGTATACTAAAAACGGAGAAACTAAAACTAAGATTTAAAACCATTTTGGCTCGAATTTGGAAGTGTCATACATCGGTATGCCCTTTTGATTATGCATTTGGAGTTACGATGTAAACGACTTGGTTGCGTATTTTACTTTTGCTTGAGTGTTTAATTGTTAGTTTATTTTGATTCAAGTCAGTTTGGTGAAGATTGTTTCAACTCAGTTTGTTGCTTCGTTACAGTGTCAATCCGTTTTTATGATGAGTTTAAGTGATAAGAAAAGGTGTGTCGAGCTCCCTTTAAATACTCGATGTACTAGTTTGTATCAAGAGTTGCTAAAAATGGTTTTGAGTCATTTTTGGTTAAGCCGAAAGGTTATGTCGTAGTATGGTTTTCCTCACTTGGTTGTGTTGTTTGTATCTTCTAAACTTGTGTCAAAGTAGTGTACTAAACACTCATTCTAACTAACAGATCTGGGTCGCATGTGTGCTCAAGTTGGTCTTTAATGATTGTGTCTTTTTTTGTGATAGCCTTGGTATACCAGGCTACGTTTTCTTGTGTTCTCCTTTATTCTGCATCTCGACATAAGCAGATGGATCCACGTCTTTTTTTTAGTAATCACTAACGATATGAGAAACGAAGATTGTGGATTTTATAAGAGTTTAAATTGGTGAAGTAAAGTGTTGAATGGGACATGGAAACGATTGTTTGAATAGGTCATACGTTTATGCATTCTCAAGACCTTTTCTTTATGTTGTGTGAAATGAAAGCTGGCATTATTAATGTGATAGATATATCAAAGCCGGTTAGTCGACTAGTCAAGATACAATAATTATATAAGCTAGTGTATTTCAAAGATTTGTATAACTATGAAAAGAAAACATAAATTTTGCAAGCTGTGTGTCAAATGAAATGGTGTAGTATAACGTATACCCGAATCGTCATTTTTATCAAGTCACGACTACTTGTTATTTAATGACTCGCTCATTTACTCACTCAACACATTTACCCGTCACCATTTCACTAAACACATTTTCATAAAATGGAATCAAAACTAAACTTGTAAATATTAAACATGCTTAGTTACTTATATCGCTTATTTAACTTGTATACACTTGAAATGGTATTTTATGAAAACCGACTTAAGTTTTATAAAAATTATAAAATGACTAATACTTGAACAAATAATTTGTAACTCATAGTTACCACGAGAAACCCACATGTTTGCATGAGTCATGCCCGTTTTTCTCATCACTTGAATTATCTATGTATACTATAAACACTTTTCCACATTGTTCCCGACAACGCTCAATAATCATCAACGATTATTTACCGTCCTTGTCTTTCGCATACTTGTTAACGAGTACGTTTCGTCATATACACTTAACGCTTCTGTACGCGTGAACGTACACACTTCCAAGAGCCAATACACACAAACGTTTAGAAAACTATTTTTCAAACGTGAATGCTGCCACACAAGCAACAATAACACAACACTTTAAAACTTTTGAACTAAATTCGTGGAGTCTTAAACTTAAACTGTGAACTAAAACAAACCTTACTAATCTAGGTCGCGTGTCAGTGCCGTACACTATTGTTACTTGATTTATTCATATCAGACGACTAATCCTGAGGTGAGTTCTCGTAGCCCCTTTTTTTATTATGTTTTCCTTGGGGGAAAATGGTACTCAAATGCTTTACAAATGTTTTTATGCTGTGAATTACTGTTTTACATGATTTTTGGACATATTCGTGTGATGATACAATTATATGTTGTGACGTGTTTGTTTTGTGATTACATGACTGCGCCACTGTTAACTCTCTGCTGAGAGCCCACAGGTTTAGGTTCAGTTGGGATAACTGTTAACCCACTTGTTGATAGATCTATCGGGGTAGCTCCCCACGTGATTTGGTTATGTGATTGAGGACACTATAGGATCAGTTGGCGTGACACTATTGTTTCTTGATAATGTGCTTGTAATTGGTTTTCATTTCGCGATGTCCTACTTATTGTTCACAGCCACGTGGTTTAAACTCTAAACCTACGAGCTCACCAACTTTATGTTGACGTTTTCGAGTATCCATTTTCAGGTGTTAAGACTGAAGGTACCATAGGAGGTTGAGTATTGGCCTAACTTAGCAAGACTTAGTCAAGACCCTCCCGGGTTACATCTCGTGGAGTTGCATTCTGAGATTGATTAGTGATGTTGTGTAACTTTGAGACTCATGTTGTTTTGGATATTGTACTTATCCCTGTTATGGGAGTTTGTGACTATAATCTGATCTATGTATTGCATTTAGCATTTCTCTATTGTGACACCTTGTGTTCTTGACAATGAGGTCATACCCCGTAAATGCCATTCCGCTGCGCCATTTTTGGGGTGTGACAGATTGGTACCAGAGCCAAGGTTATAGAGAATTAGGTGGTTTAACCTAGACTATAACCTAAGAACCCTCATATAGTTTGCATTATAGGAATTACGTGTGCGATTATGTGTATAAGTATGACATGAAGTGATGATGATAAGTAAATGCAACATGATGCTATCTTAAAAACGCCTGGCCAACGTTTTTGCGATAACATGATGCGGCATGGACTTATCAAAGTCATGGATTGTCAGATAGGAAGTTAAGTATAGTAGCACGACACGTATACCGACTATCTCACCTATCTCCTATCTAACGTTTACCAATGTCCTACTTGTAGAATCATGCCTCCAAGAAGGTCGACTCGAGTTAACCGAGGTGTTATGCCACCAAGGGGTGGAAGGACTGGTGGACGAGGAGGTAGGGCAGGAGGTCGCGGCACGGGAAGCGACGATGCCAACAATGGGACTCCTGATGTTGCTACCATTGTCGCCCAACAACTAAGGGAGCTGCTACCCACTATTGTCACCCAAGTTGGCGACCATATCAGCAACCAAGGGAACAACGTGAGCGGGAATGATCAAGTGGACAACAACGGTGGAAGTGATCACGTCAATGACGGAAACCACAACAATGGTAACAAAGATGTACTTACAAGGAGTTTACTGCGTGCAAACCAATGGACTTTGATGGTACTGGAGGTGCGATAGCTTATACTCGATGGGTCGAAAAGATGGAATCGGTGATTGACATAAGTGAGTGTGCGGGTCATCAGAAGGTGAAGTATGCTTCTTGTTCTTTGATTGGAAAAGCGTTAACTTGGTGGAATACACAAATTCAGGCTAAAGGAAGAGGAGCCGCCCTAGGGATGAGTTGGGATGAATTCAAGGCATTGTTAAAAGAGGAGTATTGTCCAGATAATGAGATGCAGAAACTGGAACATGAGTTCTACCATCACACCATGGTGGGAACCGGACATGCGGCTTATACGGATCGATTCCATGAGCTCGCTAGATTAGTACCTCATATGGTCACACCTGAATCTAAGAGAATTGAAAGGTACATCTATGGGTTGGCCCCTGAAATTCGTGGAATGGTGAAAGCAACCGAGCCTGCTACTATCCAGAGCGCGATATTGAAATCTGCAGCCCTGACGGATGAGATGATCAGGAATGGGACATTGTCTAAGAGTGGTGAAAAGAGGAAAGCCGTGAGTGAGCCGAGTAAGCAAGATGGGACAAATGGTAACAATAAGAAAGCTAAGTGGGGAAAAGGATTTGTGGCAACTAGTACCGTCAAGAAGGAGTATCAGGGTCCTTACCCTATGTGTGCCAAATGCAACTACCACCACCCAGAGACTAGGCCATGCCAGGTGGTATGCTTCAACTGCAAGCGACCTGGACATATGGCGAAAGATTGTAGGGCAGCAGCTAACCCAGTGGCACCAGTGAATGTCGTTAACCCAAGGACTTGTTACGAGTGTGGAAGCCCGAATCACCTTCGCAATATGTGCCCTAGGTTGGGTAGGACACAGGCGCCAGTGCATAACAATCAGAATCAGGCTGCAACAAATGGTGGGAACAATGCTAACCGTGTGGGCAGTGCAAACCGTGGAAACAATGTGAATCGTGAAAACAATGTGAATGGTGGAAACAATGGTAACCCAGCTCGGGGTCGGGTATTTGTGATGAACGCTGAGGAGGGACGCCAGGACCCGAACATTGTGACAGGGTACGTTCTCTTTAAACAACCACTATGCTACCTATGCTATTTGATTCTGGTGCCGATTATAGTTTTGTCTCCACTAAGTTCATGCATCTGTTGAATTTGAAACCTAGTAGGCTAGGCTTTAGTTATGAAATAGAAATAGCAAGTGGTCAAAAGGTAGAAACAAATGAGATCATTCGCTGGTGTGCACTAGAGTTAGAAGGTCATAACTTTAGCATCAACTTAATACCATTTGGGCACGGAAGTTTCAATGTGATCGTGGGAATGGACTGGTTGTCTAAGAATAAGGTTGAAATAGTGTGTCACGAGAAGATGGTCCGGATACCACTACCTAACGGTGAATTACTCAAGGTCTATGGAAGAGAGACTTGAAGAAAACGTGAAACATCTCAGGAGCATGAAGGTAGAAAACAGAAGCTAGAAGATATCTGAGTCGTTAGAGACTTCCCAGAAGTGTTTCCCGATCGATTTATCTGGATTACCCCCTTCACGAGAGATTGAATTTCGGATAGACCTAATTCCTGGAGCAATGCCAGTTGCAAAGTCTCCCTACCCATTGGCACCTACTGAAATGGAGGAGTTGTCTAATCAACTAAAAGAACTCCAAGACAAAGGTTTCATCCGACCTAGTTCTTCGCCATGGGGAGCACCAGTATTGTTCGTCAAAAAGAAGGATGGTTCCTTTCGGATGTGTATCGACTACCGGGAATTGAACAAGTTAACCATTAAGAAACCGCTACCCTCTCCCGAGAATCGATGACTTATTCGATCAACTACAAGGCTCACGATACTTCTCCAAGATTGATCTTCGTTCCGGTTACCATCAGTTACGAGTACATGAAGATGACATTCCAAAAACCGCGTTCAGGACTCGATACGGTCATTTCGAGTTCACAGTTATGCCTTTTGGGCTAACAAACGCGCCTGCGGTTTTCATGGACTTAATGAACCGAGTATGCAGGCCATATTTGGATAAATTTGTCATCGTATTTATCGATGATATTTTGATCTATTCCAAGACAAAAGAGGAACATGAGATGCATTTGAAGTTAATCCTAGAGTTACTCAAGAAGGAAAAACTGTACGCCAAGTTCTTTGAAGTGTGACTTCTGGCTACAAGAAGTCCAATTTCTTGGGCACGTGGTTAACAAGGATGGCATTCATGTAGACCCTAGCAAGATCGAAGCGGTGAAAAATTGGGAAGCTCCCAAGTCCCCGACAGAAGTCCGATCATTTTTAGGCCTGGCAGGTTACTGCCGACGCTTCATCGCAAACTTCTCTAAGATTGCCAAACCACTTACCTTACTGACTCAAAAGAACAAGAAATACGATTGGGGCGAAGCACAGGAGAGTGCTTTTCAGACGTTGAAAGATAACTTATGTAATGCACCAATACTAGCCCTCCCCGATGGACCCGAAGATTTCGTAGTGTACTGTGACGCGTCATGTCAAGGCCTTGGGTGCGTGTTAATGCAAAGAGGTAAGGTGATTGCCTATGCCTCTCGAAAACTGAAAGTTCATGAGAAGAACTACACCACCCACGACCTAGAGTTAGGCGCTGTAGTATTCGCTCTCAAGATATGGAGACATTACTTGTATGGGACGAAGAGTATCATCTATACTGATCACAAAAGTCTCCAACACATCTTCAATCAAAAAGAGTTGAATATGCGGCAGAGGAGATGGATTGAGCTCTTCAGCGATTATGACTGTGAGATTCGCTACCACCCTGGTAAGGCGAATGTGGTAGCTGATGCCTTGAGTAGGAAGGAAAGACTCAAGCCGAGGAAAGTAAAAGCCATGAGTATAACTATACAGTCGAGCATCAAGGATAAGATACTAGCGGCATAGAGAGAGGCATCTATGAATATGGATGCACCCACGGAGAAGATGCGAGGCCTAGATAAGCAACTGGAGAAAAAGGACGACGGTGGACTGTACTTTGTAGACCGAATTTGGGTACCGTTAACTGGTGATGTGAGAACCCTAATCATGGACGAAGCACATACGACGAGGTACTCCATTCATCCAGGAGCGGATAAGATGTACTATGACCTTAGAGACTTGTACTGGTGGCCTGGGATGAAGAAGGACATAGCTGTCTACGTTAGCAAGTGTCTGACTTGCTCTAAAGTGAAGGCTGAACATCAGAGACCATCTGGTTTGTTACAACAACCAGAGATTCCCGAATGGAAGTGGGAAAGGATAACCATGGATTTCATTACAAAGTTGCCTAGAACTAGTAGTGGGTACGATACAATTTGGGTCATCGTAGATAGGTTGACTAAGTCTGCACATTTCTTACCTATCAGGGAAGATTATTCGATGGACAAATTGGCTAGACTTTACATCAAGAAGATAGTGGCAAGACATGGTGTGCCTATATCGATTATATCTGATCGCGACAGCCGCTTCACATCGAACTTTTGGAAATTATTGCAAGAATCCTTGGAGACACGCCTAGATATGAGTACGGCGTATCACCCACAGACCGATGGTCAAAGCGAGCGTACCATACAAACACTAGAAGACATGCTCAGGGCGTGTGCCATAGACTTCGGTGGAAATTGGGATACCCATCTTCCATTAGCTGAGTTCTCCTATAACAACAGTTATCATACCAGCATAGATATGGCACCATTCAAGGCACTTTACGAAAGAAAATGTCGTTCGCCTATTGGTTGGGCGGAAGCTGGAGAGAGTCAAATGATAGGACCGGAGATGGTGTTAGAAACCACTGAGAAGATCATTCAAATTAAGGATAGGCTCAAGGCTGCTCGAGACCGTCAGAAGAGCTATGCCGACAACTGACGGAGACCCTTGGAATTCAGTGTTGGTGATCATGTGTTACTCAAGGTATCACCTTGGAAAGGTGTGGTACGATTTGGAAAGAAGGGCAAGTTAGCACCTAGATATGTAGGACCTTTTGAAATCACTGAAAAGATCGGTCCGGTAGCTTACCGACAAAGACTACCACAAGAGCTGAGTGGCATTCATGACACGTTTCACGTGTCGAACCTTAAGAAGTGTCTTGCTGATCAAACCTTACACATACCCTTGGAAGAGATTCGGATAGACCCTAAGTTGTACTTTGTAGAGAAACCGGTTGAGATCTTAGAGCGTGAGGTCAAGAAGCGGAAACGTAGCAAGATACCAATAGTTAAAGTCCGTTGGGACTCAAAGCGTGGACCCGAGTTTACTTGGGAATGTGAGGATCAGATGAGACATAAGTACCCACACCTGTTTGACAATGGTACTAGCTGAATTTTGAGGATAAAATTCTGTTAACGGGGGTAGACTGTAGCAACCGCGAATTTTCCAGGTCTTTACTCAACAGTTAAAACTCAATATAATTTATTTTAGAAGTTATATATTTCTTTTGCGTATAACTAGTAACTAAATTTCACGAATTGAGAGAACAACACCGCACGCGTACCGACACCACATTAGTAATGGTTCAAATTTTTAATTCGTTTTCGGAGTCAATAGATTTTTCTTGATGTCGGTTTTATAAAACGGCTCTAGATTTGTGTTTTTCACATTTATGTAAAACCGGGGTAACACAATTGCACCTTAACTCAACAAAAACAGGGGTACACAAAATACATTAATATTATAAAACACACCCACTCACAACTACTCTTATCTTATCCTCTCTTAACCTCACCACACAACCCATCCACATACATTCTTGACTTTTTCCTGTATTCCTCCCCAACACAGCCAAACTATCCTCCCTCATCTATCAACATCTTCTATTCACCCTCCCAAAAAAAAATTGATCACGAGATGCACTTGGAGACAAGGAAGGAAAGAGAGATTTGCTAAGAACGGCTACCCCACAAACTTGAAGCGAAGAAAGAAAGGGTCAACTTTTCTTGTTTTTCATCTTTTTATTTCTTTTCGTTGTCCAGTAGATCCACACACCCAACTCTCAATCACAATAGTTTTCACAAGAATCGGAGTCTTCAAGGGTATTTGACTTATTTTCGGTGTGTGTGGATTTGCTTGGAATCGGATTTGGGTTTTGTTGTCAATCGACTCTCTTGTTGTAAGAATCTCAAAACTCTTGTTTTAATTTTTTTATTCAAATATGTATGTACTTCTGTGATTCATTGAGATCTTGAATTCGTATAATATGGTTGGTTTATGTGAACCGGTTTACTGTCAATTTTGATGAAATCGATTATAAGGTTTTGGTGTTAATTCTTTTGGTGTTATTGTTATTGTGTGGTATACTAAAAACGGAGAAACTAAAACTAAGATTTAAAACCATTTTGGCTCGAATTTGGAAGTGTCATTCATCGGTATGCCCTTTTGATTATGCATTTGGAGTTACGATGTAAACGACTTGGTTGCGTATTTTACTTTTGCTTGAGTGTTTAATTGTTAGTTTATTTTGATTCAAGTCAGTTTAATGAAGATTGTTTCAACTCAGTTTGTTGCTTCGTTACAGTGTCAATCCGTTTTTATGATGAGTTTAAGTGATAAGAAAGGGTGTGTCGAGCTCCCTTTAAATACTCGATGTACTAGTTTGTATCAAGAGTTGCTAAAAATGGTTTTGAGTCATTTTTGGTTAAGCCGAAAGGTTATGTTGTAGTATGGTTTTCCTCACTTGGTTGTGTTGTTTGTATCTTCTAAACTTGTGTCAAAGTAGTGTACTAAACACTCATTCTAACTAACAGATCTGGGTCGCATGTGTGCTCAAGTTGGTCTTTAATGATTGTGTCTTTTTTTTGATAGCCTTGGTATACCAGGCTACGTTTTCTTGTGTTCTCCTTTATTCTGCATCTCGACATAAGCAGATGGATCCACGTCTTTTTTTTAGTAATCACTAACGATATGAGAAACGAAGATTGTGGATTTTATAAGAGTTTAAATTGGTGAAGTAAAGTGTTGAAAGGGACATGGAAACGATTGTTTGAATAGGTCATACGTTTATGCATGCTCAAGACCTTTTCTTTATGTTGTGTGAAATGAAAGCTGGCATTATTAATGTAATAGATATATCAAAGCCGGTTAGTCGACTAGTCAAGATACAATAATTATATAAGCTAGTGTATTTCAAAGATTTGTATAACTATGAAAAGAAAACATAAATTTTGCAAGTTGTGTGTCAAATGAAATGGTGTAGTATAACGTATACCCGAATCGTCATTTTTATCAAGTCACGACTACTTGTTATTTCATGACTCGCTCATTTACTCACTCAACACATTTACCCGTCACCATTTCACTAAACACATTTTCATAAAATGGATCAAAACTAAACTTGTAAATATTAAACATGCTTAGTTACTTATATCGCTTATTTAACTTGTATACACTTGAAATGGTATTTTATGAAAACCGACTTAAGTTTTATAAAAATTATAAAATGACTAATACTTGAACAAATAATTTGTAACTCATAGTTACCACGAGAAACCCACATGTTTGCATGAGTCATGCCCGTTTTTCTCATCACTTGAATTATCTATGTATACTATAAACACTTTTCCACATTGTTCCCGACAACGCTCAATAATCATCAACGATTATTTACCGTCCTTGTCTTTCGCATACTTGTTTAACGAGTACGTTTCGTCATATACACTTAACGCTTCTGTACGCGTGAACGTACACACTTCCAAGAGCCAATACACACAAACGTTTAGAAAACTATTTTTCAAACGTGAATGCTGCCACACAAGCAACAATAACACAACACTTTAAAACTTTTGAACTAAATTCGTGGAGTCTTAAACTTAAACTGTGAACTAAAACAAACCTTACTAATCTAGGTCGCGTGTCGGTGCCGTGCAATATTGTTACTTGATTTATTCATATCAGATGACTAATCTTGAGGTGAGTTCTCGTAGCCCCTTTTTTTATTATGTTTTCCTTGGGTGAAAATGGTACTCAAATGCTTTACAAATATTTTTATGCTGTGAATTACTGTTTTACATGATTTTTGGACATATTCGTGTGATGATACAATTATATGCTGTGACGTGTTTGTTTTGTGATTACATGACTGCGCCACTGTTAACTCTCTGCTGAGAGCCCACAGGTTTAGGTTCAGTTGGGATAACTGTTAACCCACTTGTTGATAGATCTATCGGGGTAGCTCCCCACGTGATTTGGTTATGTGATTGAGGACACTATAGGATCAGTTGGCGTGACACTATTGTTTCTTGATAATGTGCTTGTAATTGGTTTCATTTCGCGATGTCCTACTTATTGTTCACAGCCACGTGGTTTAAACTCTAAACCTACGAGCTCACCAACTTTATGTTGACGTTTTCGAGTATCCATTTTCAGGTGTTAAGACTGAAGGTACCATAGGAGGTTGAGTATTGGCCCAACTTAGCAAGACTTAGTCAAGACCCTCCCGGGTTACATCTCGTGGAGTTGCATTCTGAGATTGATTAGTGATGTTGTGTAACTTTGAGACTCATGTTGTTTTGGATATTGTACTTATCCATGTTATGGGAGTTTGTGACTCTAATCTGATCTATGTATTGCATTTAGTATTTCTCTATTGTGACACCTTGTGTTCTTGACAATGAGGTCAAACCCCGTAAATGCCATTCCGCTGCGCCATTTTTGGGGTGAGACAATGTTCTTCCGGAATCTATAGTCAGGCTTATCACCCGTCGTCCTAGGGCCCTTGAAGCTTATAAAGAGTAGAAGAACAGGAAGTATGGGATGGAGTTTGATTATAGCGATAAGGGTCTTGCTGGTGTTCTTCCTGTTCCTACCAAGTCCGGACCCTCTTCTAGTGTGGAACCTGTGGCTGTTGAGCCTGCGAATGTTGTTACTCCGTCCGGGCCGGTGACTAATTCGACCGGGGATGATAGTGTCCAACATGATGACATATTTGATACTTCCGTCCTCGACACTAAGGGGCCCGAGAGTTAGTTGTCTTGTTTCTGCTGCTGTTCTTTGGGAGATATTTTGACTATATCTACCCTACCGTGAATCTTGTGAAGCTTTTATCCTTTAGACTTTGGAGATGTAATCCGGATGAATGCATCCACGTATTTTGTAATTAATGATGAATATAACTTAACCATTTTTGATGTGTATTAACACTTGGTTGTTTATGTTATGTATTTGTTTTTGCCGGGGCTCATATGGCCGGACTTAGTTTACTATCTCTGTGTGTCCGTACTTTGGATTTCCGGGGATAGCTTGGTATGGTCAATGGGTTTGCAATATCACTTATATGCCTTGGATAATTTGGAGGTGCAATGTCCTCATGTCGAGCTTGCAATGCCTCTTACGCCTTTTTATAACTGCGGAATTGTTTTCTGGCTTATGTATGCATATGACCGAAATAATAAAGAAAAAATGACAAGTAAATTTTTAGAAAATTTGTGGAGTTGATCGGACTCCACATATCATTAATTAGGAAACTATATACATAAAAGATGATTAGTGCTAAAATGAATTCCCGCTGCCGGATTGAACCGCGGTCAGCCACAAAAGATGGGAATACTTACATTTAATCATAAGTAACATTTTTTGAGATTTCAGATATTCCATGTCCGGGGTAGGTGTTGACCATCTTGGTTCCTGAGTTTGTATGCTCCTTTTCCCAATGTTTCCACAACTTCGTACGGGCCATCCCATTTGGGGCCTAGTTTTCCGGTGCTTTCAACCAAGCTAGCATCGTTGTTGCGGTAGACAAAGTCACCTGGCTTAAAGCTTGTTCCGCGGACTTTGGCATTGTAGTATTTTTCCATTCTGGACTTGCTTCTTGCCTCTTCAATAGCCGCGACTTCTCTCCTTTCTTCCACAAGATCTAGGTTCAGCTGTAAAGCTTCATCATTTGCTATTGGGTCGAATAGAGCACACCTGAGGGATGGTATTCTGATCTCCACGGGGATCACGGCCTCCATCCCATAGGTTAAGGAGAACGGCGTGTCTCCGTTACTGGATTTGATCATTGTTCTGTGCGCCCAGAGTACATGCGGTAGCTCCTCTAGCCAATCCGGCTTCCTTGGTCAATTCTTGCTTTAATCCCTTCTCCCAAGCTTCTGTTTGCTCTTTCAACTAACCCGTTCGCCTGCGGATGTTTAACTGATGCAAACCGCTGTTTGATGTTAAGCTTTTCACACCAATCTTTGAAGGGGTTGTCCCTGAACTGCTTGGCGTTGTCTGCCACAATTTCCCCCGGCAGGCCGAACCTGCACACAATATTATCCCATACGAACTTCTTGACCTGATTACCGGTGATGGTTGCGAGAGCTTTGGCCTCGATCCACTTTGTGAAGTAATCTATTGCTACTATCAAATACTTGATTCTTCCCACGGATGGCGCCAACTTGTTAGTACAAATCTTGGGCACACTACCAGACCTAGGTTAGACTAGCTCTTGGCGGGTACAGATCTTGTGCTAAGTACTTCGTGAGCTGCTAAGAAAAGCAACACCGTTAGTCTTACCGCGGAAGGGGGCTTCCGCGGTTGGCCTCCGGTGTAAGAGTAAGTATATTGTTTGAGATATAAGTGCGGACTGGGTGTAAGTAAATGCAGTTAGTTGAGAGTAATAAATGAGATGGGGGTATTTATACTACTCATATACTTACTGTAGCTGCCTCGGGACTCTGCGAGTTGACTTACGCCTTACTGAGTAGGTAGGTGTCAGAGCAGAGCCGAATTGCGCCATACCTAGCAGGTAGATGTCAGATCAAGTGGGAGACACGATCCCACAAGATCTGGCTTTTGGCAGCGTGGTGGTCCGGCTGCGGCCTATGATGTGTTCTGGCCCGACCTAGGGAGACCGGGGCATGTTCTTGTCCTGGCTTGGCAAGACTGGAGTCTACAATGTGTATTTGTCCGTTTTGACTCTGCCGCGGTTTAAAGTTATAAGCATGCCCGGCCCAGTATGCTGGGTTCGGGGATACTATACACGATCAGAAAGTACATATCTTTTTGATCATATTTTTAATGATAAATAACAATCAAAAATTAAGCCTATATAAATATATTTTATTTTTCTTAAATTCACGTAACTTTAACATGTCGGGGGAAGTCATTTTTAGACGACATTCACATGGCGGTTTCATGAGCAAATTAGCTAATTGGACTTTGTGATTACTTTTTAGTTCGCAGATGTAGTACATGATATAGAACCACTTGCTACATGTTGATTCACTGACCATTTAATATCAATCAACTTATTTAGACCCATGTAGCTCTTTACACGTCATTCGAGCAACCAATGGTGTTGATTTAGAACATCTAATTTCGTGTACTTAACTCAAGGTTATGGGTTCACAAGTCAATAATGTAGACCAAAAGCAGTCTATGGGTGATTGGGTGGCTAGAAAACAACATGAACCCCAACAACTTTTAAACTCTTGTTTTTCTTGTGGCAATCCACCTCCATTTCACCTATTCTTTGTCTTACCTCATTGTTTTCTTTGGCAATAGCAACATATTCATTATCTTTTGTTATATAAAAGGTATACGACTCTCGCATATTTGGTCTTATGAAAATAACCAATTGTTTGTTTGCATGATATTGAGAAGTAAAGTTACATTTGGCTAATTGGCTTGTGGTCGATATGTTGAAATTTCTTTCAAAATTGCAAGTTAAGATGGTTTGTATAGTGAACGGCAATGTGGATTTTTTTTGAGCGAATCTGGGTTGTGGAAAAAAAAAAATCTTTATACTATCGAGTTGGTTTTATACTTTTATTTATTATGGTCTTCACAAGGTATTGAATGCATCCTGATAGTGTATGGTGGTTATGCATCGTCGTTAGTTAAAATATCGCTTCATCATTTATTCATTTGTCATAATTCGTTAAAAAACACGGGCAAGTTGTGATATTTATATTTTCTTTATTAATTATTTTGATGTGTATATAATAATGAGTGATATATTTCGATGGAAAAAACGGTGTATTCAAGATGAAAACATAATTTGAGAGAATTGTAGACGCTAGTCGAGTTGTGGAGCAAGAAATTTGACGTGAAGCTTATATAATAGCTGATGAACAATGCTTAGGAGATGTTTCTTTTTCACTTAATGAGTATGTCCAAACATTATTTTCTCTTATTAGAGAGACTCACAAAAATTTCTCTCTTAATTAAGTGATAGACTGTGCGCATTTTTCAAAACAACAACTTAATTAAAAAAAAAAAAAAAAAAAAAAAAAAAAAAAAAAAAAAAAAAAAAAAAAAAAAAAGTCTTCAAATTCTATTGGAAATGGTTGATAATAGTTATATAAATTAAATAAACTTTGAGTAACTTCTACCTCACTTTCCCTAATTTTGCACATTTTCATATTATCTAAACTGTAATGTTAAACTTGTTAATAATATAATAGCATGATTCATGTCAACCCATTGTAGACAAATTGATCAAAAGTGTCAATTGGTTTACCTTTACTGTTTTGGTGTGAAAGAGGGCACAAAGCACAATGGTAAATGTGTGAAGTTGGAGACATCATTTGTGTCATTGGCATCTTTGAGACATCACTGACGTTACCGAAGTGGTTTTTTTTTTTTTTTTTTTTTTTTTTTTTTTTTTTTTTTTTTTAATATAAAGAAATTAGGAAACTGTAACAATTGCATGTATACATTTATACATAGTTAGTCAAATTGAATGATAGACATTGTTGAATTGTAAATACAATGTCTAAGAGGTAAACGATTGCCGATATGTAATTTTATCAACTCTTTTTGTGTCACTCGCTTTGCCACAATGTCGCAATGGTTATAGTTAATGAAAGGTACCGTGAGAAGCCAGACGATGGCTTTTCCGAGCTGAAGTACACTCCTGGTGCGGATGTCGATCCCATCGTTAAATTGCAATTTTGTTGCATGGGATGACGATTTTTATTTTTTAAGTACTCTAGTTTTGGTTCAAATCTTTTAGTATAATTTAGGGTGCGTTTGGTTTGGTACTTTGGAATGGGTTTTAAGTTTGATGTGACAAGAATTTATTGTTTGGTTCATTCTTTTAATAATATGAATGATAGAAGGAATGAAATTTAATTCCACATCAATTTGGAGGGTTTTGGCAAAACCCGTGGGACCCATCACTTTCTACACTCACATACCATTTGTATATAAATTTTTAAATGATATTTTTTTTTATTATTTTATTATAAAATATATTTAATAAATATATTTTCTCTCTCCAAATCCTAAATCAAATTCAAATCCTATTCTAAGGGCCTGTTTAATCTAAGGGCAAATCATATTCCAAACCCACCTATAAACCAAACGGACGCTTAGTGCCTTAATGGGCTCGTTTAGAATTTTGTTTAGGTTTAATGATTTGGGCCTTAAGAGAACAAGGCATGAAGCATATTGCCATGTTAGAGTATTGGAGCATCTTATCTAGGGGTGTTCGTTAAATGGGATAACCCAAATAACCACCCTTTCTAAATAGTTTTGGGTCAATCGGTTTTGGGTTATTTGGATTTGGATGGGTGTATGGCGCTAACCGAAGTTGTAAAATGGCTCCGCCCCTGGTTATCGGTCCGGATTCGGTGACATGGTAATTTTATAGGTCAACAATAGTTAATTAATGTGTTATGACATGCAGTTTTGTTAAGTTCATCATCAGTTGCTAGTTCATTCAAGTTCATCAATAATTTATTCTTAAAATGTTTATGTTCAACATGAAATAGCTAAACTAATATCTGTTGAGAAATTTGTTAATGGTTTTTTGTGTGAAATTTATTAACATTAGTTCTTGAGTTACTTATTTTGGTTGTGTTATATATGTTAATTTGAGTTGAAACAAAATTTTATTTTTTTAAAGTCTCTAAAAGTTGGAACTTGTAATGATTTATTGTTAAAGTTACTTAACTCAATAGATATTGTGAATGTTGTATAATATATGATTGAAATGAGACATATTGTATCTTTCAACAAATATGCTTATCTAAGAGGATAAAATTATTACTCTTACGAATATTTAGTAAAACAAGTATTTGATTGCATAATATGATGAATGAATTTTACTCGCTTATGCAATAACACACGTTGTAGTGAGTTATTTTTCGAATCTAATAACCTATATTTTACAAACAAGATGTAATGTATTCTCTTGTAACATAACCGTTCATGATACAAAGAAAATAAGATGCATGAGATACATAACAGACTTTTTTATGCATAGATAGAATGAGTGGAAAAAATATATATAATATTGTTGTGTTTGTAGGAGGATTAGTAGGAGGATATTGTAAGAGACTTTAGCAATGCTCTTTGAACAATGAATCGATACATATTCGAAATCTTTCTTGACCCTCACGACCACTTTTTTAAAAGAAAATAAATAAACATTTATGGAATGTGTTCAATTAAATTTAATACTAGTTATAAGTGTGAAGTTAATAATGATAACGTGCTAACTTACTATTTTAAGATTGTTATTTATTTTTTATGTGCGAAAAACTATTTATTATTACGTATAATATGCATAGTTTTTGATATTTCATAAGTATAAAAATAATTATCCTAACCAACATTTATACAATACACAACTTTTGTAAAATATCACATGTTAAAAAAAAAATTTGTGTGTGTATGTAAGATCAATGCAAGTGCAAATATAGATTTAAATATATATAATATATTATATATATATATTATATATATATATATATATATATATATTCCTTTAATTAAATACTAATGTATTAATATGATTTTTTCTCTTGTTTAGACAACCCATGGTCAAGCAAGATAAGAGGAGGTAATGATTTAGAGATCATGTTGAAATTTTGACAAAATGAAAGTGTTAAATATTTTGAGGTAACATATGTTAACACTTGAACCTTTGAAAAGATAATTGTGTAAGACAATATTTTTCGATATGCATGATCAAATGACTTAGTTTATATTCCTAAATGAGTTTCTAAAACATTATAAAACTTGCAAGATGTCGAAAACACATATGCAAGAAAAGTGATCTATGCCTATATGCAATGCAAAACTAATTACACAAATTAGTGCAAGAAATCTAGCATAACTCTTATTAATGCATAATCCGGAAAACTAATAACAAACAAATAACGTACATGGCATAGATACACGTGTGTTTATAGATATAAGTAGCTCAACTACAAATAGCAATAAGCACTCACAAAAATATTTACTAACAATACTAAGACACAAAGATAAACAAATAATCATTTAGCATAACACACAAATATTTTATTTGTAAATCCCGGTCCAATCCAATTTACTAAATCTCAACTTAGTAATTAGTATACCGTTATTAATCCCGAGTTATGTAGGCTATATATAACGTAAATATAAGTACAATAGATGATGTATATGAAAAACATATTAAAATAATCAAACGCAGCGGAAACATCACCTAGAGACGGATCCATATAGCCATATGATCAATCAATAATATATATAACAATTATATACCTTTGTAGCGTGATTCGGGAGTCTCTAACAATCACCAAACCCACAAATGGAATAAGAAACCCAAATGATCAATGAGGTTGATCACTTCTATGATAGAAACACACTATACGTCACCGATTACCACCCGATGCTAGTCTTGACCTCGTAACACTTATTCTTGCAACAACCTACAATAGATTAAGCAAAGAAAGGATCAAAACACAAACCCTAGAGGGGGTGTGTTTTGTGCCATAGGTTTTAAGAGAAGGAGAGAGGGAGAGAAAGATGGCAAGTTATTTAATGTGATCTCTATACTAATGACTAAATCAATTAGTAGTTATCAACATGTAAGTTACACTTAGCCCCTTGTTTTTCCTCCTCTTGCTCTTTTCCTCCCTAGCCGGCCATATGGGCTTTACAAATGGGCTTGTCCATTTGTTTTGTCCAATCCAATATGCTAAGTACAACCTTAGTAATTAGAAGTCCGTTCTTGATCCCAAGTTACGTAGTATGATATATAGTGTAAATACGATAAATACAATATATATAAAATGGTATCTCTGTGTATAAGTGTGTGACCCCATAGGCTCGCATATGTTTAGTCATATAATTATTTATTATGACACGAGCATACTCCAGCAGCTCCTACTTGCGACGTCATAATAATCAAGTAATTATACAAGCAAAGGTTAGCGTCTAGCAACACGCCAATGCCCCTTGAAATATGTGAGGATAGTTTCTTAAACGTCTCATTTAAATGGTTTATATGTCATCCATCCTTTTGTTACAGATACCATGTTGAACATTAGACATGGATCAAATGTCATTCTAATTGTTCAACTATTATGTTTCTCGATATAGATATTGAACATGATTACCAAGTGAATTAAGATTCATCTTAATCTCATTTGGGTACGGCCATACAAACATCTGTTCAATTCATCGAGGGGCCCAATAGTATCTAACTCCATAACATGTGGAGGAACAAATCATATTTTGACTGCACGTGTCATTCATGTGTTTCATATCACTCCTGAAGATGGATTTTATAACTACCTTATTCAGAACAGCGTTTAACCATATCAAGGAATGAAATTCCACGCATGCAAGACCTACTTGCATCTCAAGTCTAAGGATAAGAGACATAACCACTTGCGAGATTCACTATTGACGATGATCCATGCAGTGAATACTCGTAGGTTGGGTCAGTCCAATATTCATCACAATGAACAACATGTGAGTTTGGTAAATAATCACCAACACGCTCACATTTGCCTTAATTTGATGATACTCCCGTATCGTCAACCAACAATGGACAATTTTAGAATAACTAAATCATTCATGGATTAAACATGCAAATATAGAATACAGTTGATATAAATGAAAACGATCATAACCACTACATCAATTCATTATAAATATAAACTGTTTAACATTCCAATTATTCAAATACTAAAACAGATTTACATGAGACTACTAGCAGGTCGAAGCCCAATGTTTCTAGCATGCTCGACATGTTTGGTACAAGACATTGGTTTCGTTAAAGGATCAGCTAAGTTGTCATCTGTGTGAACTTTGAGAAGACGGATATCACCACTTTCGACAACTTCTCGAATGTAGTGAACCTTCCGACGAAAGTGTTTGGAACCCTTTAGAACACCTGGTTCATTGGCTATGATAATGGCACTGGAATTATCACAGTACATATCCATAGGTCGTTCATTTCTGGGGACAACGCCAAGCCCAGAAATGAATTTTCGTATCCAAATCGCTTCCATTGCAGCTTCAAAAGCAGCTATGTATTCAGATTCTGTAGAGGACATTGCAATAGTGCTTTGCTTGGCACTTTTCCAGTCAACCGCACCTTCGTTCATGATGAAAACATATCCTGTCTGGGATTTGGTGTCATCCCGATCTGTCTCCCAGCTTGCATCAATGTAACAAGTGACACTGAGCTCGCACTTGATATCACCACCATAAACAAGAAACATATCTTTAGTATTTCGCAGATACTTCAATATGTTCTTAACAGCAGTCCAGTGACATTCTCCGAGATTCTGTTGAAATCTACTCGTTAGGTTCTGAGAGAACGCTACATCAGGTCTAGTGCACCTAACCGCATACATTATGGATCCCACAGCCGAAGCATAAGGGATTCCTTTCGTCATCTTCACCTCTGCGGGTGTAGAGGGTCCTTGAGTCATACTCAATTCCGTATTTGGTTGCATTGGAAAAATTCCACATTTGGAATCTTGCATCCTAAATCGCTTCAGGATTTTGTCAATGTATGCACTTTGACACAAGTCGATTAACCGCTTTGATCTATCCCGATAGATCTTAACTCCAAGTATGTACGCAGCCTCTCCTAAGTCTTTCATGGCAAAGCAATTTCCAAGCCAGGATTTTACATCTTGTAGCATTGGAATGTTGTTTCCCATGAGTAATATGTCATCGACATATAAGACTAGAAACACGACAATACTTCCACTAGTTTTCATATATACACATGGCTCATCAAGATTTTGAGTGAAAGCAATCCTTTTGATTTTCTCATCAAATCTCTTGTTCCAGCTTCTGGATGCTTACTTTAATCCATAAATGGATCTTTGAAGCTTGCATACTTTACTGGGATGTTTAGGATTCACGAAGCCCTCGGGTTGCACCATATAAACGTCTTTGTTCAGGTGGCCGTTCAAGAAGGTTGTCTTGACATCCATTTGCCTAATCTCATAGTCATAGTACGCTGCTATGGCTATAAGAATCCTAATTGCTTTAACGTCTGCAACAGGCGAGAAGGTTTCTTCATAGTCAATCCCGTAGGTTTGAGTAAAACCTTTTGCTACTAGACGAGCTTTATAGGTGTGTACATTGCCATTCATGTCGGTCTTCTTCTTGAAGAGCCATTTACTCCCAACGGTTTTAGCATTAGGAGGTAGGTCGACTTCGACCCAGACATCATTATCTTTCATGGATTGCATCTTCGCATTCATAGCTTCGATCCATTTACCGCGTTCAGGACTCGATAATGCATCTGATAGTTAGCAGGTTCACCATGATCCCCTAACTCATGTTCCTCAACATCGACATAGAAACCATATCGCTCAGGTGCTTGAGGTATCCTTGCGGATCTACAAATGGGAGCAACATCTTGACGAGGTTCAACATTTTCATGTTCAGTCTCATTTTGATGTTCACTAGTGTCACCAGAAGGTTGTTCATCTTCCCTTTGAATTTCATCAAAGTCTACTTTGCTCCCACTTGCTTCTTGCGAAACGAGACTGTTCTCAAGAAACTCAGCATACCGAGCAACAAATATTTTGTTCTCGGGTGGGTAGTAGAAATAGTAACCCATCGTTTCCTTTGGGTATCCTACAAAGATACATTTGATAGATCTGGGCTCAAGTTTGTTAGGTGTGTCTCGTTTCACGAGAGCCTCACAACCCCAGACTTTCAAGTAAGACAGATTAGGGACTTTCCCATGCCATATTTCATATGGTGTCTTATCAACCTTCTTGGTTGGAACCATGTTGAGAATGCGTGCAGCAGACTCTAGAGCATAACCCCAAAAGGACATTGGCAATGTTGTTAGACTCATCATAGATCTAACCATGTCTAGCAAAGTTCGATTTCTCCTTTCAGATACACCATTATGTTGTGGTGTGTTTGGAGGAGTGAATTGTGAGACAATCCCACACCTTTTTAGATGATCTAAAAACTCTTGACTCATATATTCGCCTCCTCGATCAGATCGAATAGCCTTTATGGTCTCGCAGAGTTGATTTTCTACTTCACTTTGAAAAACTTTGAACGTTTCAAAGACTTCATGTTTATGCTTAATCAAGTAAACATAACCATATCTACTGAAATCATCAGTGAAAGTAATGAAGTAGTTATCACCTTCCCTAGACATTGTTCTAAATGGGCCACATATGTCAGTATGTATGAGTCCAAGTAGATCTTTAGCTCTTTCTCCAACATGGGAAAAAGGCTTTCGTGCCATCTTACCAGATATGTAAGAAATGCATTTATCAAACGACTCTTGGTCGGTTGACTCTAAAAGCCCATCGCGTTGCAGCTTCGTAATGCGTTTCTTGTTTATATGGCAAAGACGGCAATGCCATAGAAAAGTGGAATCCAAGTTACGTTTGGATTTCTTTTTGCTAACATTATATATAGAACCATTGTTTGAAATAGGATCACGCATATCAATTTCAAAAATACCATCACGAGGAATAGCATTAAAATAAAAAATATTATCCTTAGAAACCGAAATGCCAAAATCCGTAAAAGTATGAATGTAACCATCATCTTACGAAAGTGAAACAACACCTCTAGTAATAGTAGGTGCAAAATGGCAATTATTCAAAACAATAACTAGTCCATTAGGGAGGATGAGATCAAAGCTCCCTATCGCTTCGACAGCTGCACGATTGCCATTACCAACGTACAGATTCAAAGCTCCTTGTTTCAACTTCCTGCTTCCCCTAAGACCCTGCACATTATTACAAATGTGAGTACCACAACCTGTATCATATACCCAGGATTTGTTAGGAAAAGTATAGAGTTCTATAGTGAAGATACCTGATGTGCTAGCGACATTAGCTTTGTTCTTCTTTAACTCTTTTAGGTAGACCGGAAAGTTCCATCTCCAGTGCCCTACCACTCCACAGTGGTGGTAGGGGTGTCCTTGGCCCGGTGCTCCTTCTTGGCAGGTGGGGGAACTTTTGGTCTGGGGGCGTAAGCACGCTTACCCTTGCCCTTTCCTTGTCCCTTGCTATGTGCCAGTGGTTTCACCTTGTTCTTTTTCTGGATTCTGCCTTGCTTGATAGCTAGGACAACTGGAGCCTTCTTGGGCATGCCTTTTTCTGCAAGTTTAAGCATGTTGTGCAGTTCGGCAATGGTCTTCCCCATGTTGTGCATGTTATAGTTCTGCACAAATTGATCATAATCCTTCGAAAGTGAGGTAAGAATCAAGCTCACTCCAAGGATTTGAGGCATGGGATATCCCAGATGCTCCATCTGGTCCAGATAGCCTTTCATTTTCATGACATAGCTACTGACCGATTGGTTGCTTGCAAGCATGAAAATATTTGACAGTATCAAATAGTTCTTGCCCAGCTTGTTGCTCTAACATGGTTTTCAGTTCTCTCAGCATGTCAAATGCTGCAAGGTCCTCTAAGTTCTTTTGGAGCTCAGGGATCATGCTTGCCAGCATGAGACAAGCCACTTCTTGTTGTTCATTAACCCTACGAGTGTAGGCGTTACGAACAACAGCAGTGGCATTAGCAGGAGGTGCTTCAGGTAAAGCTTCTTCCAGATGGTAAAACTTTTGTTCAGCCTTGAGGACAATCCTCAAGTTGCGATACCAGTCCAAAAAGTTGTTACCATTCAATTTCTCTTTCTCGAGAATTGATCTGATTGATGAGTTGTTGATGGTTTGAGTAGGAGTTTTCATCTACAAAAAATAAACAAAGTTCAAATTTTAGTAATTTTCAATAATTAATCCTTTTTAAAATTAACTACCCAAGTTTACTATATTAAAACAATTAATTTTACGAAAAGGCTAAGATCCTCATTGAGGTTCCACCATCACATCAGTTGATCTGCTAGCAATGGAGGATTCAATAGGTAGGTAACGTCGACCAATTGCATTACAAGTGCAACTCTTAGAACTTTATGGGACTCATGGCATTAGTGAACAAACAACTAGTGTCAAGCTGGCATGTTTAGTCCCATCCTTGCCTCGGGTTAAGGTCTTACCGCTTAACTCGATTAAGTCATCCAATTTGAGAACGTGTGAGAATATTTCTAGGTCTCACGCATAGAGAATAGTCACCTTGGATTACAATTCAACCTAGGTCCCACGCATAGGCAAAAAGTAATTGCAAGTGTTCTCAAGCGATTGGACGGCATGACTTAAATTGTGATGGGTAAAAGTTTTGATGTAAATCAAAAGGTGTACGAATGAAGCATGCATTCATCCTTCGTAGCACAAGTTAAAAACTTTTCTTAACTTAAGTCTAATCATTGTTTTAATTTATGTGTGTCGAGTTGTCCATTTTCATGACTAATATATATATCCTACGTGGATAATAAACAAGTTTGGACAATACATAAAATAAATAACAAGCACAATAAGTTCAAGTGTTATTTATTAAAACAAAGATTTTACGTTTCAAAAACTTAGTTAAACTAAATCATAAGACTTAGTTTAAAAAAAATGGTTTGTGTTTCGTTTCATGTTTTAGAAAACAATTTGCAATTTACATACAATCATAGCATATATAAGAAGCAAATAAACAAATACACAACCACAATATGCAAAGCCTCAAACGATGAAAAATCCTATGCTCGGTCTCGTGAGCCATCACGAGAACCAAGGGTCAACTAGGGACAAGCCTAAACAACCACACGGAGGGCTCCCACTTGCTCCAAGATAATCAAGAGCAAGTAGAGCCCCATTATGCACATGAAATAATGAAACTGTCCGCCCAGAATTTCTGTATTGGGAGGCCCAAAACGCCTAGAAGGAATCTTCCCCACTCTTAGGTCCAAACTACAAAGTTGTAGGCCTATGAGTTGTGTACCTGCAAAAAAAAAAAAAAAAAAAAAAATTCAGCCAATAACTCCTTACCAATCACCAGGAAACTCCGTTTTACTGCAGCGTGTTCCAGCAGCCATTTTCCGCGTTTATGTGTTTCACTCTTTTGCCATTCCATTCCAAGCTTTGATTACATTATATATGATGAGTGGCCTTTTACTCATCATTTTATACCCGAAAAACCCCACAAAAATGACCAAAAACACCCAAATGGACCATATAATGTTACAAATATCCTTGGATTGTGTTTTATGTGTTTCAGGTACAAAAGGATTGAAAACGGGGCAAATACGGACAAAACCGAGCTTGATTTGGAAAAAAGTCAAAAACCGAAGCCGGGAAAGACGTTTTTCATGTGGACTTGATTCAAGCTCAAGAAATCTCAATATGGCCCTTGGATTATTCTCACTTGGCAAAAATGGCCCCTTGATTAAGTTTGAAGATATGGCAGAATTGGTCCCTGAAATTTACATGATTTACACATTGGTCCTTAAGTTAATATTCATTTTATCCTATACACTAAAAACACATCCGGATCAAACAATTTAAACTCACCCTAAAACCGACCCACCTTGCAACCCACCTTATCTTAAACACCCTTAAACCCATCGCCGGCCCAACACAAAAGCCCACACCCTTTAGCTTAAAACTAACACCGGATAAAAAAATAGGCAAACCCCTCTTTTGTGGTCAAATTCCCAATCGAATGAACCCTAAGTCACTACTTATCTTCTTCACTCCATCCTTAACCTTAATTCTCTGCTAATACCCCATCACCATCACCCTCTCCACAACAAGCCAAAGAACCCACATGGGTATGTCGTTGGTCCCCTCACCTCCACCTCATCAATCCGTGTCCCAAAAGATAGATCAACGGCCAAGATTTGAAGATGTGGTGACCAAGTTATGATCCAAGGGTCACGAATGGAGCAAAGAAGCACAGAGAGGAACACACTCACACAACAAACACACTCAGATTCTAGGGTTTTTGTATTTTTAGTAGTATAAATATAGGCGGATAGTAGCAGATATTTTTTTTCTTTTGTCCACTTTTCATGTTTTAGAAAAGTTAGACCAATTTTATTTATTGTCTTATTTATTGTTTTATTAGTGTAATGTTTAAATTTTAAGTTGTAATTTAACTTTCAGTTTGCTATTTTAATGAAATTTCTAGTTTTCTTGTTTGGTCAACGTGGTCAAACTGCTCATGTTGCTGCTTAGTTTCTGCTCTTTATTGCTTGTTACTGTTTTTTTGATTGCTTCTTTTTAGTTTAGAAGTAGTTAAGTGCTTATGGTTACATGTTGCTTTAAAAGTCCCCTTAGCAGCCTGCGTTTTTTATTGGATCTTTTGTTCACTAGCCTCTTTTGATCTCAGAATTTAGTGTAGTTTAAATAGATTTTAGGTTTTGATTTTTGTCATAATAGTAGCTTGCTGGTTAATATAGAACTGTTTGAGCTTATTTGGAAGTTTAGAACTTATTTTCTAGCTTTTTTGAGCCCTCAAAACTAGCTATCTGCCACTGTTGTGCCCTGCATTTGAGTAGCAGCAGACCCCTATGGTCTTTAGCTTATTCTGTGCTTCTTGAGGCTTATTTCTGAAAATTTATGGCTTATTGTTTTTTTTTAGTTTTCAAGTGTTTTTTGCATCTATTAAGCTGTTTTCTAGTTTACTTGTGAGTTTTAAATAGTTTTCAGTTGTAAAATTTTTTATTAGTTGTAGCTTGTTGAGGTTTAAAGTAGAAAAAACCAAAAAAAAAAAAAAAAATAGTTGTAAAAAAGTTGACTGACCTGGGGTTCGAACCTGGGTCACTTGGTTCACAACTCCAACACCTTACCATCTGCTCTAGTTCTAACTATTGTTTTATTTCCTACATTTAATTTTTATACTTGTGAAACCATTTTGCTTATATAAGCTGTTTTGGCTTATCACAGCTTATTGGCTTAAGCTTTTTCAAAACTTTTATTTTTCTTAGCCTTTTATTAACTTAAAGTTACTTCAGTAAAAATTTCAGATTTTTAAAATTAGTTTTAGTATTTTTAGAGATTTAAAATAGTTTAAATAGTTTTTAATTTATAAAAAAAATTATTAAAAAGTCAAAAAAATATTTTTCTTTTTTCAAAAATTTTCTTTTATCAGTTTTAATATAGGAAAATTATTTTCAAAATTTTAGGGCTTAGAATTTAGCATTTCACTTTTATTCGCGTTTTTAAATTACGTCGCGTTCCGTTTTTAAATTCAATTTTCGTTTTTAGGATAAATGCTTAGTTTAATTGTTCCATTAGCTTAGTTTAATTAGTTTATCTTGTTTGTTATTTTAATATTAGTAGTGTAATCCAAAATCAATCACTCTTTTTTCTCATTCACTACACGAATCACGTCCCGGGAACACAAATTCCATTCGATCTTCGTCGGGACAAACGACTCGGGTTTTGCATATTTCCTTTGCAATTCCTTGTACTATAATTGTTAAATCAATTTTTGGCGCCGCTGCCGGGGAAGGTTGAAGTGAGTGCGTGATTCCGTTTTTCGATTCGTGTTTTGAAGAATCTTCCTCGTGAAGTTTCGTAAATATCTTGTGAATATTTTTATCCAAAAATCCAAAAAAATTAAAAAAACTTTGAAAAACCCAAAAAGATTCTTCTTATTCCTCTTATCCGTTTAATTCTTTATCTCTCACCCTCTATTTGTTTAATTCTATCTTCTTAAACCTCATTAATGTTTAATTCTCATGTCGTCACTGGGCTATACTTGTTTTGATTGTAAAAGCCCGTTGATTGACAGTCTTCGTTGTTCAAAGTGTGCGTGTGAGCGGTGTGGAAATCACAACCCAAGAGGATCTTGTTATTGGTGTGAAGTAGCCCTCAAAGAGCTTAATTCCATCGATAATTCTCAAAGTTTTTCCGAACACCCTCCACAACCCCAGCCATCCTCACTCACTCAGCATAAGTGCTTTGTATGTGGAGATCCGTTGGGGGATGATTCACACTGTGAACGATGCTTCTGCAAGGGATGTGGGTTTACCCATGGACTTTGCGTGTGTTGCAATTCTGAAATCGAAAATACAAATCCAGATTTTCAAAACGATTTCAACCCTCCTCAAGATTCATTTTGGCAAGAACCATGTTATCAAAACTTCAATGATACATCATTCCAAAATATGCCAAATGATCTTTGTGAGTGTTGTGGAGGTCCTCATAATGGTGGGAATTGTCCCGGTTGTGGCATGGTGGAATCGGGAAACGGGTTAGTCTATGACCAAAATCCTTATTCTTACCATGAAACAACCGACTTTTTCAACCAGCCCCCACAACACCAGATGGAGACATATTCTTGTGAATATTGTGGAGATAGTCCTCACCCGGGTTTTGATTGTCAAACAGGGAACACGTTTGTCTATGAGCAAGTTCCATGTAATCAAAACTTTGGTTATGACCATTATCCATATAATTCACCGAATCAGTCACAACAATCATATTGTTGTGAGTACTATGGAGGTCCTCACTATAGCTCTGATTGTCAAACGAGGAACCCGCTTGTCTATGAGCATGTCCCTTGTGACAATTATGACTATTCTTATCATGACCAACCTCCACAGTACCAAATGATTCAGCCACCACCTCAGCCACCGTCTCAAGAACTTTCAGAAGACGTTCTTCACATTCTTGATTTACTACAAGAAGTTAGGGATTTGGGTAAAATACATACCCAAGAAAATCCTCATGAAGAATCTATGGCAGAATTACTAGCCAGAGAACGAGGAGCAAAAATGCGTTCCATATTTCTCAGGGCTGCCCTTCTTGATGACGATGATGATGATGATGATGATGAAAAAGACGAAGAGGAGAGTTTTATTCCCTTAAATGATACCATTTCTCAACCCTCTCAGTCTAGACCCGAGGACTCTCTCATTATGGGGGATGAGCATCTTAGCACTGTTCCTGAAAAGGAATAGGACGAATTCATAAAGTCTAGTGCTGAGAACCTTGTCCCAACCCCAAGTGAGTCTGAGGAGATATTTGACAGAGAATGTGATTCTCCAATTTTTGGAGAATCTCTTGACATCTCTGAGGTTACTTCCGGGATTTTCTCTAACACTCTTTTTGAATTTGATGACGATTGCTTTTCTAGCAACGTTAATCCTCTTTTTTTTTGAAGTGTTAGAGAACGATGAGGTCAAAGACTCTAATGTTTTTGATAATATGACCTCAATTGTTAATCCCGAGAATCAAAAAGATATTCTTTCTCCGACATATGTGACATTGCCTTTTGGGGATCGCCCTTATATTGACTTCACATATGTCGTTCGAATTTTTCTACCTTTCTTCTCCTATAAGGTAGATTGTCCTTCCATTCACTCGCTCGGGAGTGAAGACACCATTTTTGACCCCGGCATCTCTCATTCTTTTAAGCCGGGTGTATCTCATCGGAGTGGAACTTTCAAGCACTTCAATGTTTCTTCAAACATATTGAATGAAAGTCCGATGGAGATTATCTCTTCCACCTGCTCCCCAAGAACAATTAAATTCGGGGCGAGTCTAAGCTAAACGACTCGAGCAAAAACAAGCGCTTCGTGGGTGGCAACCCATGCTTATCCTTCTATCTTCTTTCTTATTTCTAACACTAAGTGTGGGGGAGTTCCTCTACTTGTGCTTTGTGGTTGTATGTTTGCCTTTGTTTTCAGGATTCCCGTAGATTATGATGATTGACGCGCCTGTTTTCAATCCAGCTGCCCAATATCTTATCTTTGTGTTTATGATTATCCAGGGATATCTTAAAATCCTTTTTGTGAAAAAGATTTCGTTTCCACACTTAGGTAGTAGTCTTACCCTTTTACGTTCTATAGTGTCGGCTCAGGCCGGTACTTTGAAAATTGAGGGCAATATTCAATTCTAAGTGTGGGGGGGAATTCCAATTTGCCCAAATTTTAAAAAAATTTCACATTTTGTACCTTCTAGTCCCCTAGCACCCCCGTTTTGACCAAAAATTTGAAAAATTTTTATCGTATTTTTCGTTTAAAAGAAGTGCTTTGCACATAAAAAAATAATTTGCTAAACATTAATACTTCGGTATTAGTGGAAGTTTAGACTTGATTAGGCTAGAACAAGGGGAATCCCGACTCTGCTAGAGTGTTGATCTAGCTGCTACCCTTAACGTTTAGGCTAAGTTTTTACGAATTGTGCAAATGAAAATGCTAAGCGTGGAGTAGTTGGTTCTCTTTAGAGCTTATATAAGTAATCTATGGCTTTTCCTCCCAGGAGATCCTAATATGACTAAAATTAGTGCTATTTTCAAACTTTTGAACGCAAAAAACCGTTTTTGTTAAGCAAATAAATTTTTATACAATCTTGATTTAGAATACTAGTTCAAAGTTTTATTTAAATTTTGGAACAAGCATACTTTCTTACAAACCCAATAAGAATGCAAAATGAAAGTGAGTCATTGCTTGAAAGTTGCAAAAATTAAAGTTTTGAGTATGAATAAATAAGTCCTAACCTTTGGTTCGAGATCGGTCCTTGGATCCTTATTTCCGGAAGGCGTTTAGGTCTTGGCTACCCTCTTGCACCGGCCCTTGGACCTCTAGTTCAGGAATGTGTGAGGTCTTGGTCTAACACCCTTGGATCCACATTTCAGGAATGTCTAGAGTCTTGGAACACTCCGTTGTAACGGCCCTTGGATCCTTTATTCCGAAAGGTGTAAGGTCTTGGAACTAAACCGTGAAGCTCCGTCGTTTAGGGTACACAAGTAAAAAGTTAGTGAAAAAAAAAAAAAAAAAAAAAAAAAAAAAATGAAAATGAAAAAATGTTTATGTTTGTTTACGAATAAATGTGAGAAACTTGCTTCTTCTAAAATTTAAATCGAAAGTTGAACTAGTATTCGTCAAAATTGTCTAAAAGTTGGACGGTGATTTAGAAATTGTCGACTTCAAAGATCCCGTGAGCTCCGATACTATTCTCGAGGGTGTAAAAACCTAGCCTCCTAAGTTTACTAAGGATAAGCTGAGAAGAAAGTCGCCACATGGAGTGATCTCACCTTTGAATCTCTAATTTCTAAATCATTTTCGGTTTTTAACCTTAATAAATGTCGATTTTTACGGTCAAAACTTTGAAAACAAGCACACACACCTAACTTATGAATAATTGTGGGAGTGAAAAGTTAAGTCTCGGCTTACATAGGTTGCTAATATAAGTAGTGTTAGCATTTAACAAAAACGTTTGCACAAGGGTTTTTAGACTTAGTTGGGAAGTATAAAAAGAGGATGACGATTACAATTCCCCGGAGTCACCCATTTTGTGTGATTCCCGTTCCATGATGCCATTTTTGATAATCAAGCATGATATTTACGTTTATTCTCGTTTAAATTACTTGCATTTTATAAAGTCAAAACGGGGTGGTATATTTTTGGTAACATTGACATTTTTGATCCTTTCATTACTTCATATGATCGGATTGCTAGGGACTAGCAATTGCTTAGTGTGGGGGATTGATGAGTGGCCTTTTACTCATCATTTTATACCCGAAAAACCCCACAAAAATGACCAAAAACACCCAAATGGACCATATAATGTTACAAATATCCTTGGATTGTGTTTTATGTGTTTCAGGTACAAAAGGATTGAAAACGGGGCAAATACGGACAAAACCGAGCTTGATTTGGAAAAAAGTCAAAAACCGAAGCCGGGAAAGTCGTTTTTCATATGGACTTGATTCAAGCTCAAGAAATCTCAATATGGCCCTTGGATTATTCTCACTTGGCAAAAATGGCCCCTTGATTAAGTTTGAAGATATGGCAGAATTGGTCCCTGAAATTTACATGATTTACACATTGGTCCTTAAGTTAATATTCATTTTATCCTATACACTAAAAACACATCCGGATCAAACAATTTAAACTCACCCTAAAACCGACCCACCTTGCAACCCACCTTATCTTAAACACCCTTAAACCCATCGCCGGCCCAACACAAAAGCCCACACCCTTTAGCTTAAAACTAACACCGGATAAAAAAATAGGCAAACCCCTCTTTTGTGGTCAAATTCCCAATCGAATGAACCCTAAGTCACTACTTATCTTCTTCACTCCATCCTTAACCTTAATTCTCTGCTAATACCCCATCACCATCACCCTCTCCACAACAAGCCAAAGAACCCACATGGGTATGTCGTTGGTCCCCTCACCTCCACCTCATCAATCCGTGTCCCAAAAGATAGATCAACGGCCAAGATTTGAAGATGTGGTGACCAAGTTATGATCCAAGGGTCACGAATGGAGCAAAGAAGCACAGAGAGGAACACACTCACACAACAAACACACTCAGATTCTAGGGTTTTTGTATTTTTAGTAGTATAAATATAGGCGGATAGTAGCAGATATTTTTTTTCTTTTGTCCACTTTTCATGTTTTAGAAAAGTTAGACCAATTTTATTTATTGTCTTATTTATTGTTTTATTAGTGTAATGTTTAAATTTTAAGTTGTAATTTAACTTTCAGTTTGCTATTTTAATGAAATTTCTAGTTTTCTTGTTTGGTCAACGTGGTCAAACTGCTCATGTTGCTGCTTAGTTTCTGCTCTTTATTGCTTGTTACTGTTTTTTTGATTGCTTCTTTTTAGTTTAAAAATAGTTAAGTGCTTATGGTTACATGTTGCTTTAAAAGTCCCCTTAGCAGCCTGCATTTTTTATTGGATCTTTTGTTCACTAGCCTCTTTTGATCTCAGAATTTAGTGTAGTTTAAATAGATTTTAGGTTTTGATTTTTGTCATAATAGTAGCTTGCTGGTTAATATAGAACTGTTTGAGCTTATTTGGAAGTTTAGAACTTATTTTCTAGCTTTTTTGAGCCCTCAAAACTAGCCATCTGCCACTGTTGTGCCCTGCATTTGAGTAGCAGCAGACCCCTATGGTCTTTAGCTTATTCTGTGCTTCTTGAGGCTTATTTCTGAAAATTTATGGCTTATTGTTTTTTTTTTAGTTTTCAAGTGTTTTTTGCATCTATTAAGCTGTTTTCTAGTTTACTTGTGAGTTTTAAATAGTTTTCAGTTGTAAAATTTTTTATTAGTTGTAGCTTGTTGAGGTTTAAAGTAGAAAAAACCAAAAAAAAAAAAAAAAAAAATAGTTGTAAAAAAGTTGACTGACCTGGGGTTCGAACCTGGGTCACTTGGTTCACAACTCCAACACCTTACCATCTGCTCTAGTTCTAACTATTGTTTTATTTCCTACATTTAATTTTTATACTTTTGAAACCATTTTGCTTATATAAGCTGTTTTGGCTTATCACAGCTTATTGGCTTAAGCTTGTTCAAAACTTTTATTTTTTTTAGCCTTTTATTAACTTAAAGTTACTTCAGTAAAAATTTCAGATTTTTAAAATTAGTTTTAGTATTTTTAGAGATTTAAAATAGTTTAAATAGTTTTTAATTTATAAAAAAAATTATTAAAAAGTCAAAAAAATATTTTTCTTTTTTCAAAAATTTTCTTTTATCAGTTTTAATATAGGAAAATTATTTTCAAAATTTTAGGGCTTAGAATTTAGCATTTCACTTTTATTCGCGTTTTTAAATTACGTCGCGTTCCGTTTTTAAATTCAATTTTCGTTTTTAGGATAAATGCTTAGTTTAATTGTTCCATTAGCTTAGTTTAATTAGTTTATCTTGTTTGTTATTTTAATATTAGTAGTGTAATCCAAAATCAATCACTCTTTTTTCTCATTCACTACACGAATCACGTCCCGGGAACACAAATTCCATTCGATCTTCGTCGGGACAAACGACTCGGGTTTTGCATATTTCCTTTGCAATTCCTTGGACTATAATTGACAAATCAATATAGAAAGTAAAATACAACTAATCTACTTCCTATCTACTATAAAATGCCCAAACTATGGAAAAAACCAAATTGAAAATCATTACATAAAAGCCGAAACAACGGCAAACCCCAAAACAAGAAATTAACGACAAAACATAACAAATCATGGCACAAGTGGTCTAGGTTTTCATCGGCTTTGCATATACACATAATAATACAATAATATTATGATCAAAATAAGGTGTTGGCTAACTCCATGGACAAACATGCATGTATTTTCCATGGAAACAAAAATTAATAACAAGAATTAAAGATTTAGCCAACTAAACGAAGAAATTAATTGACAAGAATTAAAACCCCCGTTTGGTACGTGTGTCAAATGGCTTAAGAATCAAAACCCACTGATATTAGGACCTTCAAAATACCATTTTACCACAGAAATATTAGGTTTAGGGGCTGATTAAAAACCTTTTCAAAAATCGATCAAAATCATGCGTTTTAGGCCATTTTGCACATACCCGACAAGTATACCAATTAAAATATGCATAACAAATGGCTATGAGATCAAAAATCACAGATCATAAGACCCCTTAAGGGTCGTTCATATGTGAGAAAATGGAGCCCTAGAGGCTGTTTTAAATGTGGTTTCAAAAATCACCAAAAAACACCCGTTATAGCCATTTTTATGCATACCCGATAATCATATGGCACATATGATGGCTCGTGATACCACTATAGGTGATGATGAATATGAAAAACATATTAAAATAATCAAACGCAGCGGAAACATCACCTAGAGACGGATCCATATAGCCATATGATCAATCAATAATAAATATAACTATTATATACCTTTGTAGCGTGATTCGGGAGTCTCTAACAATCACCAAACCCACGAATGGAATAAGAAACCCAAATGATCAATGAGGTTGATCACTTCTATGATAGAAACACACTATACGTCACCGATTACCACCCGATGCTAGTCTTGACCTCGTAACACTTGTTCTTGTAACAACCTACAATAGATTAAGCAAAGAAAGGATCAAAACACAAACCCTAGAGAGGGGGGGGGGCTGTTTTGTGCCGTAGGTTTTAAGAGGGGGAGAGAAAGATGTCAAGTTGTTTAATGTAATCTCTATAGTAATGAATAAATTAATTAGTAGTTATCAACATGTAAGTTACACTTAGCCCCTTGTTTTTCCTCCTCTTGCTCTTTTCCTCCCTAGCCGACCATATGGGCTTGTCCATTTGTTTTGTCCAATCCAATATGCTAAGTACAAGCTTAGTAATTAGAAGTCCGTTCTTGATCCCAAGTTACGTAGTTTTATATATAGTGTAAATACGATAAATACAATATATATATATATATATATATATATATATATATATATATATATATATATATATATATATATATATATATATATATATATATAATGGTATCTCTGTGTATAAGTGTGTGACCCCATAGGCTCACATATGTCTAGTCATATAATTATTTAATATGACACGAGCATACTCCCAACGTAGGCTATATATAACGTAAATACAATAGATACGTTATATTAAATGATACCTCTATGTATACGTGTGTGACCCCATAGGCTTACATGAGTCTAGTTGTATATTATTTATTATGATAAGAGCAAACTCCAACATCAAAGAGAGTTAGAGAAATGCTCATATACCCGAGCACCACCGATGGCTAACCCACTACGTCCTTCCGTTTAAGCTTGGTCACACTTGACTCACCTATAAAACATGAAAAACAGAGCAACGTAAGCTTAAAGCTTAGTGAGATAGTGTAATATAATATGAATTCATAAGATATATCATGCATAATATTTGCTTCACATAATATAACCATAACCTGGATGGGAAATGCTAATTGAACACTTATAAACTGCATAGGTTACTATGATCATCATATTCCATATAGGAGGCCACTTGGTTTAAAAATGCGCGCATCATTGCGTAAATTGAACACATCATTGCATTGCATTTAAAATTTCACATCATGGTGCCGAATGCAAGGCTATCTTGCGTTTGCATTAGACCGTTATTTACCGCATTATTGTAATGCTAACAATGGTCGCAATTGTCGTAATCTAGAATTTAGTTCATTTTTGTCAAAATTAAACCATTTAAAAGAGACCTAAATATTTTAATGGAATCTAATGGGGAGAAAATTAATTCCCTTGTGGCTACGGAGGTTCACCTGCGCTGACTCCAGGCTATCCAAAGGATAGTCGCCCTAGGATTAGTCGGCTCTCAATGTCGAGTCAGAAACCTAGGTGTCACACCCCGCCTAGGCGGAAACGCAAGGCACGACGAAGAGGATCGTCATAACATATTGATAAAGAAAGTAGAGAATTCACTACATGACATCATAGTCATAAAGTCAAATACATAAGTTCCCACAACTCGGGACAAGTACAAGTCACATGTTCCCAAATAAAACCAAATAAACAGCCTAAATCCATAGAAGTGTTCTAATGCAAATCAGCCAACGAAAATGACCCGTGAGGGTTAATCTTAGGTCTTGCTATGGACAAGTAGGAAGCTCTATCCTCCTTAAGCATTATTATTAATATTACCTGAAAATGAATACTCAAAAACGTCAACATAAAGTTGGTGAGCTCGCAGGTTTAAAAAGTAAATCGCGTTTACTGTGCATCGAATAATGTAGGACAATAGTGAGAATGATTTACATATGCAAGCACTTAATGTATCAAATAACGGCACAGCTGAACCTGATGATACGAACATCATACTCTAGCTAGATTATAATCACCTAAGGTCAAGATCACACAACAAGATCTAAGGGTGGGGGAGTCAACCCAATAGTACTATCAATGCCTCTCCGTCGGCTCCAACCCGGAGTTAAACAGTTGTGATTAAACCACACAGAAGAACCACACATTAAGGCACATATTGCAATACAAACGCACGTCTTATCCAAAAAGTATGAATGACAATATAGCACAGCATAAAAGTATTTCAAAATAACATTTGGATATCATTTTCCCCCAAGAAAAGTGTAAAAACGGGGCCGCAGAAACTCACCTCAACACGTAGTACAACGGGAAGTATTACGCAAGTTCAACGAAACACAAGTCCTAAACGCGACCTAAATAAATAAGATGCCTTAGTTACAATATGATATGTTCTATATGTACATGAATTTTATAAAATTTTATCACCCATGTATACTTAAAATGAAGTTTTATAAAGTTTTGCAAGTCAAATCATGTAAGAAAAACAAGTAAAACTCATTTTTGGTTCCAAATACTCCTTAATATAGTTGATGTTAGGAATTAAATAACGACTTCAAACGGGCGTAACTCACTCGTTTCTTGGCCAATTTTGTTCATTCAAGGCCTTAAACATAGGTAAAAATGTCTAGTTTCGAGAAAAATATGGTCTCCTTTAGTGAAAACATGTTTTAGATACCTATAAATGCCTTAAGAGCTGGAAAATCGTGTCTTAACAGGTTCGGAGCGCGCGAATAACACAAGTTTCAAACCTCAAAATGACTCGTTTAACACTTGGCTTTGGTAGTTTGAGTGTGGCAGTAATACGTTTTATATATAAAAAAAGTTAAATATTGAATCCTCTAATACTGAAAACAATTATATTAAAAAATCAAAAAATTGCATAGTACATTTTTTCCTTTAACAGGTCTTAACAGGTACCCAATTTGCCAGCTCTACCTATAAAGGCCTTCAAAGATACTGTCCTAATTAAACAATTTTGTTCCGAAATTTTGCCCGACTTCGCGAGGCTATAACACCATCGTTTTTCAAACACTTTTCAAAGTTCAAGTTCCTGGGATTAACAAGTTAGGTCTATGTCTTAGCTTTCCAGAAAGTCCAATTATAGTTTCTAGTTTAGAGTTTAAGTCTTTGAAATGTGTACAAAATGACAAGTCTTCCAGTAGCTTGAGCTGTTGGGTAACTTGTCGTGTGAAAATGTTTACAAATACGAATAAATTTCCAAAAATTATAAATTTTTGTTAGAATCTACCTAAGACATAGTAGAACACTGAGGTGAAAATAATTTGACCACAAGTGTTATCTAAAGTAGTAAAAACAAGCTCACAAGTCGACCTATTTTCTGGGTAGATTCAAGGTTATTTGCAACTAATTTTAAAACAACTTTAAACACTACAAATTTAACAAGGTTATATGTAATGATGCTTAATAAGTTAAATAGGGTTGAAAAGGAGTTATATGAGATGCTTACAAAGATTGGTGGTGATTGGTGTCAAGAAAGTGCACAAGAACATACTAAAAACACTAATTTTCAACTTCCAAAACCCAAGCTTTTGTAAACCTTTTTGTATGAACCTTAAACCAATTTAACTGAAAACCAAAATGCACTTGCTTGTGCCCTTGTTGCAGTCGAAATGTAGAGGAAAGATTGAGTGAATGGTAGGGCTCTTTTTATAGTGATAGTTTAGGAAGTATCATAGCGGATTTTAGGAGTCACATGCCCTTGCAAGACTTAAATGGGAAAAAGGTTAAAAGTGGGTGTCTTGTAACTTGCTTGGGTCATGGGTTTTGAAAGGGACAAGGTAGGGAGTTTCTTTCAATGCTTTATAGTCCTTTGATGTAGTCATTTGCATGGAAAGGAGGGTTTACAAGGCAAGAAAGGACTTATTTGCATCACCACGTAGGGATGGCCGGTTTTAGGCTTGAAAATTAGGGAGGGTTATTAAATTTTTGAAGTGTATAAGTGTATCTATAAGTGTATAATGCAAATGTGGCGAGTTGGTTAGGTATTGCATGCATGCATGAGACTTAGTGCAAGTCTTAGATGATTTACGTAAAACTTGCAAAACCAAACGCATATGACTTATAAAACATGCTCATGAGTGTAATAATGTACTTATTATACGTAGACTAAACTCAGTCTAGTGACAAAATACGTTCAAACTTGTTCGTCGTTATACGCGGGGTAACCTAACGGTATACGTAAAGCCAAATCTTCGCGTGTTTAGAATAAGACGTTCGAGTTAATGGATAAATGTTAACCTGAAAATGTCAGCTGCTACACCAGGTAACCCAAAAAATATTTTAATGGGATTTTAAAGATAAAACTTGTTAAAAGACGTCCAAAACAAACATAATAATGAAAATATAGTATCGTGCGTTTTGCTAAGTGTTTTATATCAAGCTTTGCTTTCTACTTATTTGTTTTACAAATGGATTATTGGCCTAATTTTAATATGCTAGTAACTTATTTTGTTAGTTTATTGCATTTACTTGGTACTTCTTGGAATATGCTATGTATAGCTTTCATACTTTTTTAATACTAAGTGAATCGTGTCTAAAATGCGCTCGCATTTTCATCATGCAACACACATTGGCCTTTGGGACCTTTAGCGCATTAGATCGCAAAACGCACTTTAAAAACAAGGGAGGACATAACGCTTTAAATATGTATCACACGAATAGTCATGAATACCATTTTACACGGGTACTTAATGTTCCATTTACGGAGTGTGCGTACAATTTATGCACTATTTATCCACAAAGGGTCGTGTGAGTTCCATTTCAGAACATAAGTGTAAGTCTGTCTGTATAACCACTCATGTCATCGTAAATGCTTAATATGTTTGTATGACCACTTGGGTCGTCTGAATACATGATATACATGTATTTGGCCACTATATTCAACATGAATACATAATATGACCACTCGGGTCATGATACATTATACATGTATTTGGCCACTATGATCAATATGAATATATAATTTATCTTTTTGACTACTCGGGTCACCTGAATGTATGATATACATGTATTTGGCCACTATAATCAATATGAATATATAATTTATCTGTTTGACCACTCGGGTCGTCTAAATACATGATATACATGTATTTGGCCACTATAATCAATACGAATATATAATCTGTCTGTCTGACCACTCACCTTTTCCCAGAAATGATTCTGGAAGGTTTCGTGTTCTGGTGAAAGGTATAGGTCTATTTTCCAGAAAAGTTAGTAGTACAGAAAATTGTTCAGGTCAGTGGCGTTTTAGCCGCCGACCAAAAGTTTAGCCACTGGCCAGACCCATGCCAGCCAAATGGGGTCTGCAACCCTTCATTTTTTATTTTTTTATTTTGCTCTTTTCTTGCGTCTCGGGCGTTTCAATTATGGAGCTTGCGAATTACCATGATAAACAAGTAAGTAATTCTAAATACCCTTTATACGTCTTAATAGGTTATATCTCAAATTAGGATATTTGTTATTAAGGATTTGGTCTTCATGGTATTTATGTGTTTATTTTCATTGTGAATGTTTTAAAGACCATGTGGGTGACCACCGATACCTTACATCCCTCTACGGCGTAGAGCTCTTGTAAAGGATTTTCTTCTAAGGGTCTTCTCTATGGCGTAAAGGGTAAAGTCCCTCTACGCTGTAGAAGGCTCGAATTCACAATTCTTCATAAAGCTCTATTCTTGGTTCTTTTTCGCGTCTTTTCGTTTCATTGCTTCATTTCTTACTATACTGTATATAAGAAGTAAACCAATACCAAATATCATCAGAATACTATGAAGCAAAGCAATAAGCATGTGATAATGATAACCAAAAGATGATATTATTTGATGATATTAGGTACCTAGAGATAATTACAAGAGTTCTAGTTGTATTATGAATGTCATAGGAAGCCTATAAATACAAGGCAATCTAAACAAGAACCTCATAACTCTTCTTAACCCTAAAATCGACTCCATCATCTTTTCCTCAATCGTTGGACGAAACCCTCGAAGGGTTTGTCCACAAACCGACTCCCAATCGATCACTTGTGTTATAACTATGCATAGGATCTAGCCCTAGTTCTACTTGTGCAGTATTGGTGGTACCTGTCGCAACCAATAAATGTAATTATCCCCATTAAACCCTAGATGATCGACTGAAGCATTCTAAGGATTTCAAGAAGGTGATTATGTGCAGTTAGAAGATTACTTGGAGCTTATGCTAGCAAGAACAAGTAATTAATTCTATAAACACCCTTTACACATGTTTATTATTTAAGTTACATCCCTGGTATGGATATCTTGATATCAAGGTTTTAGCCATATGGTTTTTACCTGTTTATTTTTCATTGTGCATGTTTTTATAGACCATGTGGACGACCACCAATACCCTATAGTTGTTGTACGGGAATGGTGGACATGTATATTACACACATATTAATATAACAAATGATAGGAGTATAAAGATCGCGAAGTATGTTACATGGACAAGAAATTTTAACAACGACTATAGTATCTATGTATTCTGCCTTACATGATAAGCAAAGGAATGAAAATGTAGAAAACTAGAAGGGGGGTTGAATAGTTTTACTTCTTTTTAATTTTATTGTGAAAAACTTTTGTTTACTTTTAAAAACTTCGATTCGATCTTATGTGACTTCAACTCTTAAACAATATGAACAAATATAGACAAATGTAAATAAGTAATGCAAGTAAAGTAAATGAAATGAAATGAAAGATAGGGATGGAAAGATCAAACCATAACACAAGGATTTATAGTGGTTCGGCTACAAGGACACCTTCCTTGCCCTACTCCACTCCCCGAGTCACCTACTCGAGAGTTCTCTTCACTATGTCAACAAACTCCCTTATGGCGGAGAAAACCTTACACAACTTTAGCTTACACCGGCTTAACGACACAAAGCTAGATGTTGGGTTCTAATCGTAGCTAGAACCAATCTCACAACTTCTACACGACTTCTTCATGACTTATTCACAACTTCTTCACGAGTTCTTCACTACGGCTTCACACCTTCTTACACGACGGCTTCACAACTTCTACACAACGACTTCACAACTTCTAGACTTAAGACTTCACAACTTCTACACTACTTCTTTACAACACAACTACTTACTTACACTTAGATCTACTTATCACAACTAAACAACACTTTACACAACTACAAAGTGATATGAATTGAACTACAATACTTCTTCTCTAGTTGAAGGAGTATTCTTCTTTTGCACTTGGATGATGGAAGCTTGGATCACTTAGAAACCAATGCTTAAGATAATATGATCAAAGGATTTTAGAAAGGATTTACAAGGATTAGAGAAGATTTAGAACAGAAGGTTTAGGGTGCAAAAGGTGAGAAAATGTCCAGGGGAAAGCCAGTATTTATAGGCAAAAACTGAACAGCTGGAGGAGCATGCCGGCCCCCTTAAATAGGGGGGCGGTCCCCTTAAAATTAAGGGGGCCGCCTTATATAATTAAGGGGGCCGCCCAGCATAACCGTTGCCCAGTTTTGTCTTTTTGTGGGGAAGGTTTTTCTGGAACATTTTTGCCATTTTTGGTTGAAAATTTGAATTCATAAATTTATAATGGATTAAGCCTTTTTATTTATTACCAAAAATGTTTTTCTAAAAGATATAAAATGTTTTTGACATTTTATAAAAAATCTAGTGATTAAGAAAATGTTCCTTTGATCATATAATGCATTAAGCATTAGTTCATTCATACCTTAAGTGATTTGAGTTGTAGAAATAGATATTTACAACTAAATACTTGTTTACGTCATAATTTTCCATTTAATGATTTTACATTTTGTGATTATCAAAACGTAGAGATATCAAAAAATATTAATAACGTGTTTAGGCATTATTTATATCAACAATCTCCCCCTTTTTGATGATTACAAAACCTAAACTCATTAAATTGAAAAATTAGTTTTTAGACAAGTATTTAGTGAGTTTACATCTATTTCTCCCCCTTTTTGTAGAATCAAAAAGGTTTTGCCGACAAGTTTTAAGTGTAAAATTGTCGGGATGAGAACTCCCCCTTGATGGGTACTCCCCCTCGTTCGGGGGCACCAAGGAAACGAGCTATGGAATGCTTGCAAGAAAGATGTTAGAAGCACAAGTATATGTAACAACAATAAGCAAGCATATAGAATAAAAACATTCATTAACTAAAAGTGTTGTGTATAAATACACAACCAAGTAGATTACATCATAAGACATACAAACATACAAACAAAGCAAGTAATGATACTACTTAATCATCCCAAAAAGTACATAATCCCCATAGAGCTTGCAACCAAAAAGGGTGGAAAACATTATTTTTGTTAAAACATTTCATCTAGTTTGGAGAGAATGGAGGAGGTGGTGGTGAAATGGGTGAAGATGGTGGAGGTGGTGGTGGAGGTGGGTTGGTTAACATATGCTCAATGCATGAGAACATGTATTGCATCTCATCCGAAGACCAAAGATGATGGTTCGGTTATGAATGCAACAAAGGCAAGTGTCACCATGAGCTTCAAGGAGACTCCAAGGAATGGGATTAACAAAGAGAGGTGGTGGAAGTGGTGAGGATGAATGGTGAGCATCAAGAGGTGTGGTGGGTGAGATGGAGATGGCAAGCTCGGTGGATAGAGGTTCTTGATTGAGATGTGGTGGTGATGTTGTTTGTGGTGGTGTCATTTGTGGTGAGGAGAGGTTTTTGTTGATGTAGTCATTGATGGATGAGGTTGAAGGTAAGGAGGAAGAGGAGGTACCATTGGTGGAAGGTGTTTTTGATGGTGCATTAGGTGCATTTGGAGATGAGCATTTAGGTGGTGGTGATGGAGTGGTGTTGTCTTCCTTAGTGAGATCAATGAAAAGTTGTTTGGGTGGTATGATGACCATTTTGTGTTTCTTAGAGGACTTGGAAATGGAGGATTTTGGTGATAGCATGGTGTTTTGGGTTGGTGTTTGAAGGAGATGAAGATTGATGAAAGGAGGGTTTATCATTTGGAGGGAATTTATAGTATGAAAGTGAGGTTGGTTTGGGTAAGGTTTTGAGGTTTAGTAGTAATATTCCAAACTCAGTTGGGTTAATAAGAGAAAGGGTAGCTGAGACTAGAGAAAAGGAGTCACAAGATGCAAAAGAAAACAGTGAAAATTACTGTCCAGATGGCCGGTCCCCTTAATTGTAGGCCGGCCCCCTTAAAATTAAGGGGACCGCCTAGCAAAATTAAGGGGGCCGCCCATCTGGTATTTCCCAGACGACCAAAATTGAAAATTTTTCAGAAAAGGGTCAATTTTTGGGTTGTGTTTGCAGCAAGCTCTATTTGAACCATGTACATTAGGAATGATTTAATAGTAACAATAACATATTAAGAGATAATGTACATCATATTATAAGCATATCATAGGCATATTTTATTAAATAAACTAGTTACTTAGTTCTAACATGAAAAAGGTTAAACATCTAGCATAATACAAGTCATACCAAAAAAAATATCAAGGAAATAACACTACACATAATTGTTTAAAAAAATATAACATCAAAGTTCAATAAATCTCCCATCAAATACATCTACTTCTTCTTTCCAAGCATCTTCCTAAGAGTTTTTCCAATGGACTTGAAACCGCCTCGAACCTCCTGATGCATCTGCTGTGTGGTGTTGAGCAATGAGGTTTGTCTTTCGAATAGGAGTTGGTCGGTTTGTTCAGAACGAGAAGGAACTTGATAGTCGGTGTAATCAAGTTCCGGAAGATTTTCAACGAAGGTCCTAGGTGATGGAGTACTAACACGTGATGTGCTTTCCACCTCATCATCATCATCATCATCATCATCTCCTTGATGAGATGTAGAACCACGAGGTGGGAGTGAGAAAGAGCTACGAGATTTGCCCTTGTCACTTCGGGATCGACGAGGTTGGACACGAACAAGAGGACGAAGGACCGGTTGAACGAACTCGTAAATATCACTCTCAAGATGAGGGTAATGTTCCATGACATGATAATAAAGTCGAGTACGGAACATGTGAGCAATGCTCGCCGTGAGATGATCACGGTGACCACCGGTACCGAACGCATTCTCGCGAATGAGTTCTTCCCAACGCTTCATGTCGGGGCGTAACTCCTTGAGGAGGATTTGGTTTGCATGGATGTCAACATTTTTTGACTTGATCTTTCGGCTAGTCGTACCACGTTCTAGCCCAAGAAATTGACGAATGTCACCGGGAGATGGAATCTCAGAGTAGTAAGGACCATCTTGAGGTCGATGTTGCTCAAGAGAAGAAAGATCCCATTCATTTGAGAAAACGGCTTGACCGTTGTGTGGAATTTTGAGAATTTGACCGAATTGAGCGAGAGTAAGAGTGATGAATTCGTTTTGGATCATAAAGGAGATGAGGATATAACCATTGTTATCGGTTTGCACCGTAACTTGGCTATAGAAGTCAAGAACAAAGCGAGGAACGATACGCTCATTGATTTTGTAAAGACAATCAAGACGAACATTGGAGAACATTCGTTCGATATAGTCGGATTGATAGAAAGATGGATCGACAATTCTCCCCTCATGAATGTTTCTATCTTCAATGGGACGATAGAGACATGCAATAGCGGGAGAAATGCCGGGAGTGGCAGAAACTTTTGGAATGTATTGTTTTGTTTTGGAGACATCACCAACCGTAACTTTAGGCATTTTCACAATATATGTTGCTAATCGAGATATAAGTGTTTTCCCCTTGTGAATTTAGCCCGAATTGGTGATTTGGTGGGTGGTTTTGATGGTTTTGGTATGTGTTCTTTCGTTCACAGCAGGGTAGGAGGAAGAGATGTGTGAGAAATGGAGTGTTTGGAAAAAGTATTAAGAGGAAAATCATTTTTGGTAGCATCAGATGGCCGGTCCCCTTAAACATTAAGGGGGCCGCCCTCGTTAACTAGCCGGTCCCCTTAATTTTAAGGTGGCCGCCCGCCAAAAATGGGAATTTTTTGATTTTTGTTTCTGACGGTAAAATATTTATATGTATATATATATATATATATTATATATATATATATATATATATATATATAAAAAATATGTTGGATTGTATAGGCACGAGGAGGGAATGCTTGACATTTTATTAACATTTCGTTAAAAAATATATCTTGAGAATTTTTGGATAAAATAATCAAGACGTCAAGTCGACAAAGGTTTTGAGGAATGAGAGGGAATGTGCAATATATATATATATATATATATATATATATATATATATATATATATATATATATTGTGTGTAAATGTGGGATGTTGAATGGCGTCGAGAAATGATGAGGCAATGACGGAGATAAGTGCTGACGGCGACAGGAGTTTGTTTCATTCATAGTTTTCTTGGCGCGACGATCTAAGTACTACTTCTACGTTAATCCACTTAACTCACTTCTCTTCATCACCATGAGTTATGTGATAGTGGACATAGAAGATTTTCGTGTTGAACGTTAAGGTTCAAAAGAGGCAAAGGGGGAAGAAAAGGTTCGAGGACGAACAATTTCTTTTAGTTCTAGATAGTCAACAAATGACGTATCTAGGTTAATATATATATATATATATATATATATATAGTAATATAGATATATATTTATATTAGATATATGTATAAGGGATTATCTACTAACTAACACACAAGTACCAACTAAACTAGGCATTAAAAACTTACGGGGGCATGCAATTGGCTAGTTCATCAATCCTAAGCATATAACATAGTAGAGAGCATGAAAGAGAGGCGTACCTTTTAGTCTTCAACAAGTAGTCTTCAAGTACTTCAAAGTGTTTAAGTTGACTTGTAGAAGTCAATCAAAGAAGAGATGCCGATTTCCCAATGAGTTAGCAATTTAGCCACTTGGTCCCCATTGTCTCATTGGTCCAAAGTTGTTTGAACCAAACATGGGTTGCAATTGACTAGGATGCATATATGGTGGAAGTATTCCCCAAGGATTAAAGCTTGGTGGATTTGGATAATTCCACATTGGGTAATGATTATTATTATGGAGGTTTTGTCGATTTTGGTTTCTTCTAGGTTGAGGAGTTTTAGGCCGAGGGTGAGGATTATTTGGTCTTCTTAAGGGAGGTGTTTTTGATCTTAATTTCGGTTTAGGTGATTCTTCTTTGGTTTTTAAAGATGGTTTGTAAAAAGTTTTTATTTCATCATTACTAGCAATGGGTATTTTTCTATCTTTTATAAGTATGTATTTAGGTGTTGACTCTAAGGGTTTTTTCTTACTAGATTCACTTTCAAACTTTACATTTTTAGTTTCACTAGTTGAGGCCTCATTTGAATTAAATCCTAAGCCGGTTTTATCACCTACTACTCTTTGATCACTTATTATTTTCCTAAGTGAGTTACTACTATTTTCAAATTTGTCAAGTTTACAAATTTCTTCCTTAAGTTTTTCGTTTTCATTTTTAGTTACTTGACATGTTTTACATTCTTCAAAAGCTTCTTTGCCTTTTTCTAAGTTGTGTAGTTTAATTTTTAATTCAAGTATTTCGTTTTCTAATTGGTTATTTATGCGTTTTAGTGATTTGTTTTTACTCATTACTTTTTGACCTAGTTTGCATAACCTATTATATTCACTATCTAAGTCTTTTTCGTCAAATGATAAATATTCATCACTAAAGTATTCGGTTTCGGAATGTACCTCACTTGATGTCTTAGCCATAAGACATTTCTCCTCCTTTGTGGTTTCTTTCTCATCTTCGTCACTATCACTCCATGCTCCTCCAACAAATGCCTTTTGATTTTGCTCTCTTGACATCATTGGACATCTTCCGATGAGATGATTTGGATCACCACATTTAAAACACTTCCTCTCGCTCTTGCTACCTTTGTCGTCTTTGTTTCTTTGGAGTGCCTTTCTTTCGTCATGTGGTTGTCTAACGAATTTTCCTCGTCTTTTGAAAAACTTCTTGAAGTCTCTTACGGCCATTGCATATTCTTCGTCATCACTTTCGGAGGTTGAGCTATCCTCGTCACTAGATTCCTTCCTAGCTTTCAAAGCAATTGACTTGCTTTGTTCTCTTTTTCCTTTGACCATCTCGGAATCTTTCTTTATTATTGCCTCGTAGACTTTCAAGTTGCCGATCAACTCGTCAAGTTGAAGAGTTGACAAGTTCTTCGATTCTTCAATCGCCGTAACTTTAGCTCGCCATTTTAGATGAAGCGCCCTAAGAAATTTCCTAACAAAATTCTTACTAGAAAAACTCTCATCAAGTGCTTTTAAACTTGTGATGATTGTGTTAAACCTAGCAAAAGCATTATCAATCGATTCCTCTTCCGGAATCATAAATTGTTCATATTGTTGAACAAGAAAATCTCTTTTATTATCTTTGACTTGACTATTACCTTGGTGAGTTATTAGTAAAGAGTTCCAAATTTCTTTTGCGGTTTCACACATAAAGATTCTTTCGTATTCTTTACGCGGTAACGCATTATAAATAACCATTTTTGCTTCATTATTTTTAGCAAGTTTTCTTTTTAAATCATCATTTTGTTTTTCAAAAGGTACTATTTCATCCTTTTTAGTTTCCGGATTACTTTGAATAGGTAAAAAATCACCATTAGTAATAACATGCCAAAGATCTAGATCTTTTGATTTCACATAGGTTTCGAATTGATTTTTCCAATAAAGAAATCCATCACTTTCAAATAGTGGTGGTCTTTGCATAGATTGCCCTTCTAAATATTTTTCAGATTCCATAGATCGTTTCAAGTTTTAAAATACAGTTTATTTTAAAAATCTTGTTTGACGTGGCTCTTGATACCAATTGTGGAAAACTAGAAGGGGGGTTGAATAGTTTTACTTCTTTTTAATTTTATTGTGAAAACTTTTGTTTACTTTTAAAAACTTCGATTCGATCTTATGTGACTTCAACTCTTAAACAATATGAACAAATATAGACAAATGTAAATAAGTAATGCAAGTAAAGTAAATGAAATGAAATGAAAGATAGGGATAGAAAGATCAAACCACAACACAAGGATTTATAGTGGTTCGGCTACAAGGACACCTTCCTTGCCCTACTCCACTCCCCGAGTCACCTACTCGAGAGTTCTCTTCACTATGTCAACAAACTCCCTTATGGCGGAGAAAACCTTACACAACTTTAGCTTACACCGACTTAACGACACAAAGCTAGATGTCGGGTTCTAATCGTAGCTAGAACCAATCTCACAACTTCTACACGACTTCTTCACGACTTATTCACAACTTATTCACGACGGCATCACGACTTCTTCACTACGGATTCACACCTTCTTACACGACGGCTTCACAACTTCTACACAACGACTTCACAACTTCTAGACTTAAGACTTCACAACTTCTACACTACTTCTTTACAACACAACTACTTACTTACACTTAGATCTACTTATCACAACTAAACAACACTTTACACAACTACAAAGTGATATGAATTGAACTACAATACTTCTTCTCTAGTTGAAGGAGTATTTTTCTTTTGCACTTGGATGATGGAAGCTTGGATCACTTAGAAACCAATGCTTAAGAGAATATGATCAAAGGATTTTAGAAAGGATTTACAAGGATTAGAGAAGATTTAGAACAGAAGGTTTGGGGTGCAAAAGGTGAGAAAATGTCCAGGGGAAAGCCAGTATTTATAGGCAAAAACTGGACAGCTGGAGGAGCGTGCCGGCCCCCTTAAATAGGGGGGCGGTCCCCTTAAAATTAAGGGGGCCACCTTATATAATTAAGGGGGCCGCCCAGCATAACCGTTGCCCAGTTTTGTCTTTTTGTGAGAAAGGTTTTTCTGGAACATTTTTGCCATTTTTGGTTGAAAATTTGAATTCATAAATTTATAATGGATTAAACCTTTTTATTTATTACCAAAAATGTTTTTCTAAAAGATATAAAATGTTTTTGACATTTTATAAAAAATCTAGTGATTAAGAAAATGTTCCTTTGATCATATAATGCATTAAGCATTAGTTCATTCATACCTTAAGTGATTTGAGTTGTAGAAATAGATATTTACAACTAAATACTTGTTTACGTCATAATTTTTCGTTTAATGATTTTACATTTTGTGATTATCAAAACGTAGAGATATCAAAAAATATTAATAACGTGTTTAGGCATTATTTATATCAACAGAAAACATGATATCTTTACGTGGAGTGACGAGTGATGGTATAACCCCCAATCAAAATCATAGATGGAGTCAAACAAATGGTAGCTTAGGCTTTCATGGATCAAGCATACTTGTTAACTTAGATTTTGATTTAGTAAACGTGAGGTAATAAAGTGCACCAATAGGCTATGATATAAGGTCGGATCATAAACGAGGGAATGGGAGGGGGGAGGGGGAGTGTTCAAGTTTGAAGTTTGTATTTATAGTTTTCTTACATGCGTTATAATTGAGCATATGATAAAACTCAAGAATCTTAGAATCATAGGGTTTATGAAACACTCGATTATTGTTTCGTAGCACCGATATACCTAGAAAATGGTTGAGGTGGCCTAATATTAGTTATAGGAAATTCATAGTGATGGAAGTAGATGACATAATATAGAGGTTATAAGAACAATATCATATGCAACAGATATGAAGAAAATGAATATGACTGTCATATTTTGTAGAATGCAAAAAGGAGGCGCCTAATGAAGGAAATATATAATATATTATTGGGCATGAAGAAAGATGTTCTTGGTATTTAGTTTATGAACACACAAATTTCAGAAACATGTCATAATTGCGGATTTTGGTGTGGTTAAATATGGTGGCCATTTTGGGGTTTTTTAATTTGTTGCATAGTGGGCGAGTAAGGTGGGTGGTTTGATGTGGTTTGAATTAATTTGGAGGGCCACAAGTTTAGAGGGAGTGGAATTAGTTTTGGTGGTTAAAGAGTCATGTTATTAGTTGGTGTGAGTGTAAATTATGACATGTTATTGTGTCTCATTATTATCCTATTTTGAATTGTAGGTTACATATTTCATTATTATGATGTGATAAATGCTATAATGGTACATTAAGTCTTGACCGTTTTACTTGTTAGTATTGATGGAGATGCTAACTCTTAAGCCTATATATACACCTAGTCCTCTCCATACCCAACACACACGCACAAGTAGAATTATTAGCTATCCATTAGGCTCTCTACACTCAAGTGGGTAAAGGGAGAGAAACTAGTTTGTGCTTAAGGTATTCTCTACATCATGTCAATGTCCGCTACGGCTTCCGGTATGTTGCACTATTTCATCTTATCTATGTGGTTATTATCGTATTTTAAGATTTTGTGGCATAATAGTTTAATGTGTTCATCATGTATATTTGATGTTAATGTCTACACATATAATGCTTACATGTGGTATCAGAGCAAAGGTTTTGAATACGTAACGACCCTTAGATTTTGATGTATATGCTTGAAATGTTAATTTATGGACCTATGATGTATTCAAAAGAAAAAAGAGCTTTCATGTATTCTGTATTCACTAATCATCATGTTATATTATTTTAATGATTATCTATGTATGTTTTATACATAAATTTACATGATGCTATATTAGGTTAATGAGTAATGTTAATGTATGTTGTCAGCTATATATCATGATGATTTAAATCAAACTACTTGACAAAATAGTGTATTATATTTGCAATGACGTTATCAACTGAATATGATATTTGCATATTTGCATATTTCCTTTTTTTTTAACTTATAAGCTCACATACATACGCTTCTAACTGAACAAATAAAAGTGTATTTTAGTTAGTATTATCTTTTTCCCTTGTTCTATAATTAAGTTTGTATGGATGAAGCTATAACCTTTGTTCCCGCTTCCACGTAATTTTAGATATACATTGTTACTTAGCAACTTTCGATGTATGAATAAAATGAAGGTAATTGTCTTTGAGCTTATGTACATTTGAAACTATACGGTTAATTTCCATGTTCATTTGATGTATAATGTTTTCATGATATGTCTCCTAACATGTGTTACATGACGTAATGATAAAGGTTATAAAACAATATGTGAACTCAGGAAATCGTTTGTTATCTTATTGTCATTAATGATTTGTTTGATTTCATTATGCTATATAATTATATTAATTGACATAATGAAGAAGTTTAATGTTACAAAATTTGAAATGAATATTGTTTATGTAAGGTATGTTAATCGGTTTAGAGATGGGATGAGAATGGTTTTGTTGTTTGGTTTCCCGTGTTCAATGATAAGGACTCAATGAGATTGATGTAGATCAAGAAGCTCGGGTAGCACTTAAACAAGAACCATACTGCACTGCTGTGAGGCAGTATTTGCCCAAGTGTGTGAAAACTTGTGTGGTATTGTGTGTTGCTCTCTTTTTATAGAGAGGCTTGTAGGGTTTAGAGATAAACCCTTTGGGAGTAATCGACGACCGCCAGGGTGCTAAGTGTCGATCATCTAGGAGCAGACAAGGAGGACAGATGTCATTCTTCCTTTAGCTCGTAGTTGTGTTTGCCGTGCGTCTCCACCGTGCAATGTCAGATGGTATATCTTAACCGCTAGTGACAGTTGGAGAGCAGTATCTTTGTCCTTATTCAGTTAGGCCTGAGAGGTCCTTCCAGGTGGCCTAGGATTTAAGCCGGGCCTTTATCAAGTGTTGATTGGGCCTTGGTGATGGGCTTGATTCGAGCGTGCAATTAATGGGCTTGGGCCATTAATATTGATACGCTATCAAGTCCCCCAGCCTAGTATTAGATCATGCACTATGATGTAATGCTGGACTTTATTGTACCTAAGTCCCCCCCCGGTCCGTGCTAGTGCTACTAGGGTTCGTTCCCAGGCCCTTTGTTTCCAGGCTGATATTCTCGTTTGTCTTTTGTGATGATAACTAGATGCAGACTTTTTACCTCGATCAGGGTTGTAAGCTAAATTGGGGAATGTGTATATTTGATGTTTTCATGGGGAAGTGTAGGACTATCCTGCTTTAGATTTATTTGCTATCTTTGGGATTTGACATGTCTTTATTTCCTTTGAGACTGTAGATGGCATCATCCTGACATTTTCTTGAGCAGTGTGTATAATGCGTCCCCTCGACTTTACCTGACGTATGTATTGACATTAGCGTTACTCGCGTTTTGCAGTGTGTTTACCATGCGCCTCATTAAATGAGTTATAACCTAGTGGGCGTTTGCCAAGTGATGCGGCGATTGTAAGACATGACAAGAAGTTTTATAATCCTCCTAGGCAGTTTACCTAACCATGGTAGTGTAGTATAGGCAAGACACGGGGGATTGATCGTTCTCTTGGGGAATAGTGTATGTGAAGGCCGAAGTGTATGTCGAGATAGGTCTAAAGGTGAGGGATGAGTCTTTTTGTATTTTTATGTTTTATGAAAAGCAATTAAAAATCTCGGGGTTTGAAGAGTGGGCAGTTTAGCTACTAGCTAACTAAACCAAAACTAATAATAAAATTAAATTAAAATAAATAACAAGAAAAGTAAAGTGGTAACTCTTATAATGAGGAAAACGTATTTACTTAGATTTCCTTACTCCCTACTTATCTCCTACTGATTTGTCGAATTGTCACGTCCTTGTTTTAATTGAAGCGTTGTATTCCTTAATATCGGTCGTGGGGAGGTGCCGAAGTCCCTAACTCTATGAACATATAAGTCTCCCCTAAAAACCTTAAAGTCTATTAAGTTTTCTAGGATCTACAAGCCGCAATTCATGCAATAAATACAATGAGAAAAACCAATAGTGCACTCTATGGTTGCGTTTAGTTTACGTTCAAGCTAACACATATAAGAAAATAGCCAGTTTTTTTACTCCTAACGTTAAGCAATCAATTAAACAAGAGACGACAAATCAATGATCAATAACTAGGTTTCATTAGATCTAAGCAAACACAAGTAAATCTAGCCTAGCATGTTATAACGAAGAAAAGAAAAACAATTAATCAAACAACACATAGACATATTGAATAATTAAATGAATGACTTATCTTCAATTACACATAGGTGAAGAAGGCTAGAAAAGCCCTACAAAAGCTCTCAAATTCGTCTAGGGTTTTGTCCTCCAAAGTATTACTTCTAGATGTTACAATGAATGAGAAAAATAAGAAAAATATATATAGGAATACACTTGTAACGGCGTCACTTGCAAACCATGACGCCGTCAGCTCGCCTCCAATTAGGGTTTCGTTTGAGTAATCGCCGTCATGACGCCGTCAGCTCTATCTTGAGGCCGTCACGTGTAAAAATGTCTGAGTCGTCACGTTATAAAATTGCAAAGAGTCTGGGTCTTCAAATACAAGTGACGGCGTTAGGTTATGGATCGTGACGCCGTCAGGTCTCCACTTTGACAGATTCTTGACTTGGTTGTTTTTCTTTGTTTTTTTGTCATTTTTGGTTGAAAACACGCCGATTTCTACAATTCACGTCCCAAGTACCTAAAATGCAAAAAGAAATGATTTAGGGAAATATTTGATCAATTACATATGACTTTTAGGCTTAAATGACCCCTTAAAAAGGTGTCAAATAAATCCTTATCAAATATCCCTACGCTTGTGATTTGCTTGTCCTCAAGCAAATGTGCTTTTATCTAATCAATCTACAAGTTAGGGGTCATTTAGCATTGGTATAAAAGTAATTACAACACATATTTGATCAACCATAGTCACAATAAGCACGAAAATTATATACTAGCACCTCACATAAAGTGTTTGGATTCTCACATCTCTTGGGTGTATAAGTTATATAACATGAATGGAAACGGGAAAAATAAACAATCTCTACCTGTCATAGTACATAGATTACCATAGGCTTGAGAACGGATCAAACCTCCACCACTTTGGCGTAAGCACCTAGGATAAACTATCAAAGAGGTCTTTTAAAGTGTTGTAACGTTAGGTGTAAGGGTATGGAAAACACGGTTTTGTTGGATATAGGGAATTTTTACTGGTGGCAAAAGTCAATCACATGTACAAGGTGGCGTTGCTAAGCCAACACTCGACTCGACTCGCTAACTACTAACTTTTTTTGTATTTTTCATGACACTTTCTTGACTTAAAAAAAATAAAACAGGATGATAGTCCATATGTTTTTTTTTTTTTTTTTTTTTTTTTTTTTTTTTTTTTTTTTTTTTTTTTTCTATTTTTTCTTTTTTTTTTCTTTTTTTTTTTTTTTTTTTGCATACACTCTTGCCCTACCATCCAAAATATACATCCATACAAAGGGATTTATAGTTGCATCCCTATACTTGAACTTTTAAATAAATGAAACTAACTAATGACCCGAATTAAGAGGATCAAAACACGTGGAGTACTTTAAAAATTTAACATACATATGGAGCTAATAACATTAGACTTTCTTCCCCATTACTCCATAATAACTAGTACTTTACCCATGAGTCCCAATCTTCCCAAAACTGTATTTACAAGATATGACTCGACTTAGCAACCATATAATCAACTAGACAATTAACAAAGGGTTTAACATATATGTTGTAACAATAATGCACGAAAGATGAGTGCATACAAGGTAGGCTAAGGCGATTTGGGTGTACATTGGGGGTGGATTGTAAACAATGCTCTTCATTAATATTTCGAATCCACCGAAATATCACGAGAACCGCGAAAAGGATAGGCTCTGAGGGGTGTACTAGGGTATCGTGTACTAAAAATGAGTACATCGCAAAGGTGTGGGAGAATTACTTGACCTATGTAGCCAATGTAATTATAATTGCAGGTTTAAAACAAGGGTTATCCTAATGCCTCATATTATTTAGTAAATCCTAACTACACGAATGTAGTCACACTAGCGATCTCGGGATGCATCACAAACGTAAGTTCTATAATCTATATACTACCGGTACACTCATAAGCATTAAAGGTGAATGCTTTTTTCTAATAATCTAAAGGCAAACCTCACATTTTTTGGGTGAAAATTTTTGAGTGGAAGGGTTTTTGTGCTAGCTATATAATTCCTATCCATGAGACGCTTATTAAAACTAAAGTTTCACTCCGATATATCATAATAAAATTTAAATTTGGTGCTAAAATCACCTTTACAAGTATCTCCTTCAGTTATTACACAATTACTCTAAGACAAAACAAATATCAAGCGAGTTATAGTTTCTAAGGTATCCCATTTTTCCCTCCCTACACTTACATTGAACATTGTCCCCAATGTTCTTGAAAAGCATCAAAGTAATGATAACGGAAAGAATAAAAGAGATGAAAGAAACTAATACTCCCCTGATTTGCTCGGCATGGACGATGTGAAATATGGTTAAATCCTCCTCTAAGAAGATAAACAATATAAGCTTCACTTCCAATGTATACTTTCATCTTTATGTCCAATATAACCTGTAAATCACTAAGAAAACGAACACGAAACCTCGCATAAAATTGGCGGTAAACACTATATATAATAAAATAAAAATCCTAGAAAGCAAATAAGATATGATGCTTGCAAATAAATGTTTACAGAATCCTGGGAATTTAAAAATTCTGGAAATATTCAAAAATTAAGTTTCGACAAAAAAACAAAAAAATCTGGAAAACTGTTGCTACAGTGCCTAACGCCGTCGGGTGTAAACCCTGACGCCGTCAGGATAGACCTGACACAATTTTAACTTTTTCTTTCTTGGAAAATATCTAGAAAAATCTAATTATTAAAACGTGGAAATTCTGTAAAACATTTATTGTGACTCGATAGAAGCATTTGACTCAAACAAACACACAAATACGATAGAATATATGTTAATCATCAATTGTTAACTTTCATGTTTGAATTAGTTCTTTTAAACAAATATGATCTTCCCTACACTTATCTTTTTGTAAAATACATTTATATGCAATTAAGACGAGGTTAAAAACAAAATAAAGCATTTTCACAAAGTTATATTCAAAACATGAAAGATTAAACAATGATGATATGACATATATATGACACAAACAAAAATAAAAATAAAACAAAAAGCTTGGGTTGCCTCCTAAGAAGCGCTTTTCTTTATTTACGAGTCTTGTAGCTAGACTCAAAGTCATGGCCGATTACGTGTAGGAAAGCTCCTCATTGAGGATATCCTTTGGATCAAATTTCTCTTTTAATATTCTCTTAGTAGGCTTTGTTTGGTATGACTTTTCAAACTTCTCTCCATCGGGATCCACTATTGTCATCTTAATGTGCCACAAACCATCTCCTTCCTTAGGTGGCTTTGTCCAATCCCTTTTACTATCTTCATCCTCCTTACTCCATTTATTCATTTTGTGATTCATTGGTAGAACTCAATCATCTTCCTAAATACTAGAAGGTCCTCAAATGGGTTAATTTCGTTTTCCCTAGAAATTTGTTGTTCCATATAAGATGCATTCTTCACAAATTTATCCTCTAAGAAAAACGGGCGTTGAGGTCCTATAAAATCTTCATTGATTCGTGGCCATATCTTGATGGTTTCCTATCCCTAACTAACCAACCGGGCCTTGTTTCCCCTTCTTCATCATACTTATGCTTTTGGACATCAAAGATGGACCTAGTGTATCCTTCTCCTACCGCTATTTTAGACATCTTACAATCTATTATTGCACTAGTGGTCGCTAAAAATCCTCTTCCAACAAGCAATGGGCACTAAAAGTCACTTAAAATATCTAGGACATGGAAATCCGCCAAAATAGTCAATCTATCTATGTGCACTATCATGTCTTTTAGTATCCCAACCGGATGAGTTACACTTCCATCCGCCAATCCTATAGCTGATTCTGTTGCTTCTAGTTTTCCTAAGTTAAGGCTCCTATAAAGGGACAACGGAAGGATGTTGATGCATGATGCTAAGGCGGCTAAAGTATCATAGCCTTAGAATTCCCAATCCTACATGTTAAAAAAAATATGCCTGGATCTTCTAACTTCTTTGGCAACTTATTTTGAACAAAAGCGGTCCCATTCTTACCCAACTTAATTTTCTCCTTATATTTCTCCAAGAGGGCATTGTAGTAGGGAGCATGAGTTAAGACATCAAAAACTGTACGTTCAAGATAAAGATCTTTAAATTCATTATTAAGATCAGGATTGGGTTCTTGTTTGGGTGGTGTTTCAATAACTTGGTTGACCGACACGTTAGTTGGTGTGTTATCTTTAGGATTTTGGTCTTTATGAAAAATTTGAGTTTGTTTGAAACACGTGTTTATTGCATTGACCGAGTAAAATTAAGGACAAGAACTAGGAGACGAAACCGATGAGATAGAGTTAACATTTAGTTTCGGGTTCTTGACGGTGTTACTTGGGAGTGCTCCCGTTACTCGATCATTGAGAACCTTTAAGAGAGTATAAATTTTATTTGTCATCTCACTTTGTTGTTGCTTGAAATCGCCTTCAAACTTTAACAAACGAGCTTCTTAAGATGACATAAAATTAGACACCAATCCTTCAAGATTGTTGGAGTTATTGGAAGGATCATTATTAAAGGTACGGTTTGAGGACGAACCGCTTGGTTGAAAACGATTAGGTGGATTAGAAAATTTATTTTGAGAAGAATTTTGATTTTGTTTCCACCTAAAGTTTTGGTGATTTTTCCAAGAGGGATTATAAGAATCACCAAGAGTGTTTTGCTCGGGTTTGAAAGTGTATCACTTGTCTCCCGATACGTCGGTATGTGAGGATGCATAATCCACAAAAGCTTGTTCGGGGAGATTGATGCGTGGTTTTGCGACCTTACAACAGGTTTTACCTCTAAAGGGATCTTGAGAAGTTTGCAATCCCCACCAGGCAGTGTACCTGACCGATGTAGTATAGTGAAGTGGCAAGTACCGGGGGATTGATCGTTCAACTCAAAGAATAGTGTTCGTTAGGATTGAAATTTGTCTACTAGGTCTAAAGGTGAGGGATGATTCTTTTCGTATTTTTATATTTTATGGAAAGCAAGTAAAAATCTCTGGTTTTGGAAGAAGGGCGGAATTAGTTGCTAATCAACTAACCCAAAAGCTACTAAATTAAACTAATGTGCATGAAAGTAAACTAGGGTTCTACAAGGGAAGTGAAGCGTATCTACCTATGATGTATTACTCCTTGCTACTACCAATTCTACCTATTGAATTGTCACACCTTGTTTTAATTGACGGGTTGTATTCCTTAATACCATTCGTGGGGTGGCGTACGTACTTCCCCAACTCTATAAGCTCCCACTTCACTCCTATGTCGAGCCGGCTAAGAAGCTCCTAACATGGGATCACTAGAATTCGCTCATGCATTAAATACAACCAAATAAACCTAGTACGCATTGGTTCATATTTCTTAAGACGTTCAAGCAAGTTACCGTATAGGAGTTTAGCCAGTTTTCTTAAGCCTAACATCGATATCACCCAATCAAACAAGAGACAATAGGAAACAAGAATTATAAGCTAAACCAATAAGATCTATTGAAGTGTCAAACCTTTATTGATGACGATAGACACATACATCAACAAGGAATCAATAAGATCTAATTAATTATATACAAGTTTCACACAATCATAAGTAGACACAAGGTGAATTAGCAAAGCATGATCAATGAAGGGCAAACAACCATAATAATGAAAGACATAATTAAGTTAGAATCAACAAACCAATATTTGATGTTTATGAAACGATTGAAACCCTCTAAGTTGCTGGAAAAACACCTACCTAAACCCTAGAATCGGACTTAGGGTTTTGGGCTTACAAAAAGTGAAGTTGTGATGTTGTATTTATAGCTGATTTTCTGTCCGCATCGATCTGACGGCGTCAGCCTTCACAAGTGACGGCGTCAGCTCCCCTTTTTCACCAAATTGTAGATTTTTTCGTCCTGATTCCGTGGCCTCTTGAATCACCTAAATCCGAGTTCGTATGAAGATTTTATGGCCAAAACAGTGACAGCTACTCCGCGCGCGAGTTGTGATTGTCTTGATTAACTTGTGGCGGTTTCACTAAGATTCCTTCTCGTGTAAGAATACTTTGACGCCGTCACTCTATATCGTCTGACGTCGTCAGGTCTATGATCCTGACGCCGTCACCTTCAAAAATCCTCTGGCCCGTCTCTCTTTAACTTAACACTTGACGGCCTACATCCATTAACACGTGACGCCGTCAGAATTCCTATGTAAAACTTTCTGGCGCGTCACGTGTATAATTCCACCACTTTCATCTTCAAGTGACGGCGTCAGCATCCAAAACCTGACGCCGTCAGGTGTAAAATCTTGACTTTCCTTGGTCTTTTTGTTTTCTTCATTCTTGAGCATAAAAACGTCCAAAAAGCTCCAAAATGCTTCATATTCCAGAAATCACGTCCCAAGTACCTAAAATGAGAAAAGAAATGATTTAGGGCAATATTTGATCATATAATCGCGGATTAGGGCTTAAATGACCCCCTAAAAGCGGTACACTTTTCGCTTCATCAAATATCCCTACACTTGGGATTTGCTTGTCCTCAAGCAAATGAGCTTTTCCACCAATCAAAATACAAGTTAGGGGTCATTTAACATTAATATAAAAGTAATTACAACAAATGATCGTTCCACTTTAGTCAAAACAAGCACGGAAATTATACACTAGCACCTCACATTAAGTGTTTGGATACTCTCATCTCTCGGGTGTTGTAAATATATATATGAAAATGGAGAAATATCACTCATTACTTGTCATAGCAAATAGATTACCATAGGCTTGGGAAAGGATCAAAACCTCCACCACATTGGCATAAGCACCTAGGATAAACTATCAAAGAGGTCTTTTAAGGGTTGTAACGTTAGGTGTAGGGATAAGGAAAACACGGTTTGTTGGATAAGGATATTTTTACTGGTGGCAAGTCAATCATCTTGGTCAATTACATGCAGAATGAGGCGTTGCTAAGCCAAGACTCGACTCAACTTAAACTAATCACGAACTAATAAACATAGAACAAAACAAAACATAAATAAAAGATAGAGGCGGATGGTAGTCCGTATGCTTTTTCTTCACTTCTTTTTTTTTTTTTTTTTTTTTTTTTTTTTTTTTTTTTTTTTTTTTTGCATACACTCTTGCCCTACCATCCAAAACAATACATCACTAGGGATTCTTTGTACCATCCCTACACTTGAACTTTTACATACTTTACATAAAATTATTCTAATGACTCGAATCAAGATAATCGAAACACTTGGAGTACTTTTAAATATTTAGCACATATGGGGGTAATAATGTTGTTCTTCCCCATTACTCCATTACACTAGTACTTTACCCATGAGTCCCAATCGTCCCAAAACAATATGTACAAGGATATGACTCGACTTAGCAACCATGTAATCAATTAGATAATTAACTTGGGGTTTAAACAAATGTTGTCACAATAATGCACTAAAAATGAGTGCATACAAGGTAGGCTAAGGCGATTTGGGTGTACATTTAAGTGGGGTGTAAACAAATTCTTACTTTAAGTAAAATGCTTAAAGTTAGAAACGAAAAGATAGGCTCTGAGGGGTGTACTAGGGGTATCGTGTACTAAAAATGAGTACAACGCAAAGGGTGTGGGAGAATTACTTGACCAATGTAGCCAATGTAATTATAACAAAAACACAGGTGTAAAACAATGGGTTAATCCTAATGCCTCTTATCATGTAGTAAATCTAACTACACGAATGTAGTCTCACTTGTGGCCTCGGAATGGTCCTAACGCAAGTTCTAGAATCTAAGTGCTACCGGTACACACATCATAGCATAAATGCTTTTCCTACCAATTCTAGGGGCGAACCTCACATATTTGGGGTGGAAATTTTTGAGTGGTATGGTTTTTGTGCTAGTCATACAATTCCCTATCCATGAGACGCTTATTAAAATCAAAGTTTCACTCCTATATGTTGTAAAAAATTTTAAATTTGGTGCTAAAATTGCCCTAACCAATATTTCTCTTGGCTTTATTACACATTCACTATTAAACAAAACAAAAATCAAGCGAAGTTGTAGTTTCTAAGGCATCCTAATTTACCCTCCCTACACTTAATCCGAACATTGTCCCCAATGTTCTAGACAAAAGATGTAAAAGTAAAAATAAATGAGAATGGAAGAAACTAATACTCCCCTGATTCGCTCGGTATGGATGATGTGATAATATGGTTAAATCTCCCTCCAAGAGAATGAACATGATAAGCTTCACTCCAGAAATATAATCATCCTCTTGATGTGTTGCACGTACATCTTCTTATCCAATAATACCTGTAACCAACAAACACAAAAACCAAAGCATCAAACCGAACAAAGAAAAACCACAACTAGATGTATTTCCAGACTTAGAAATAAAAACAAAACAAAGCAATAAAAGGATAGGATACTTGCGGGATGACTTACAAATAGGGACTCATAAAACATGTCCACAAGTATTGACACATAAACAAGATAGAATACATGTTAATCATGAATTGTGAATTTTCCATGTTCGAATTTTGTTTTTTTTAACAAAATATAAACTTTCCTACACTTATTTTTTTTTTTTTTAAAAAAAAAAAAAAAAAAAAAAAAAAAAAAAAAAAAAAAAAAAAAAAACCTTTATATGCAATTAAGACGAGGTTAAAAACAAAATAAAGCATTTTCACAAATTATTTGAAACATGAAAATTTAACAATTATAATTAAGCATATATGACACAAACAAACAAATAAAATAAAAACATCAAACAATTAAAAACATGGGTTGCCTCCCAAGAAGCGCTTGTTTTTGTTCGAGTCACGAGCCTGACTCTGCCCTTATTTAACGGATAAAGGAGAGGTTTTCCCTACACTTAGGATTAAGTGCGGGTGAAAGTAGCGATACACACCCTTAGGGTGGAAATATGCCACGTGAGGTGAAGGGGGTGAGTGAATGGCTTCCTTCATCCTAAAACTACCCGGATAATATTAGTTTATGGGTGGGTCGGTTCCTCTTTTGTCTCCTAGAAATATATCTAAGGATGGAAAGTTGTGTAAAGGTTGAGGTTCCGGTTCATCAACACTAGGAAATTCCCTGGAACTAAGAGTAAGGTTATCACTATAAGTATTCAAACCTATATCCTCTAGTGGTGCTAGGTCCAAGGGTTCTACCTCCATTGGAATTCCTAAAGTTTCTTCTACTTCTTCCGGGTAAGTCACGGGCGGTGTGTGTGCCTCAAGTGATGGTAGGACTTGTGGGGTACTTTGTGGGCTTGGATTATCCACCTCATCCTCCATTTTATCTAGATTACCTATGTGTTTGTTTTGTACTATGATGTTACATGACATCCACTTAGGTATCCCAAAATAGTCATCCCCAGACAAACTTGTTTCATGATCCTTGGAATTTGTGGTCAACTGACTTGTACTAACGTTTGTTGGGTTGTCTACTCTATAATAATACTGGGCACAATCTTCAATGGCATCCCATGCTTCTTCAGCATTTAATTCCCTAAGGTCCCTATTGGCAAAATCGTTAATGCACATTTGGTCATATCGGTCGACACGATCGTAAAAGATTTGGGTTAGGGATGCTAAATCGAAGCTATGATGAGGGACTATTCGGAGTAAGTTTTTAAAACGAGTCCATGCATCATATATGGGTTCATCTCAATATTGGTTGAACATTAATATGTCATTAGGGGCAAATGGATTTCGTGGTCGGTAGTATGGTGGGTTCGCGTACTCCATATTGGTGAACGGAAGAGTCAATGGAAAGGTTTTTACGAACAAAGACACAAAGAAAAGATAGACTACTAGAAAGCTAATAAAAAGAAAATAAAAATCTCACTAGATAGGAATCTAATGAGTAGACCAAATAAAAATAAATTTCAACCTAAGCAATAACTACTCCCCGGGCTGCGGCGCCAAAAACTTGATGCGTGGTTTTGCGACCTTACAACAGGTTTTACCTCTCAAGGGATCTTGAGAAGTTTGCAATCCCCACCAGGCAGTGTACCTGACTGATGTAGTATAGTGAAGTGGCAAGTACCGGGGGATTGATCGTTCAACTCAAAGAATAGTGTTCGTTAGGATTGAAATTTATCTACTAGGTCTAAAGGTGAGGGATGATTCTTTTCGTATTTTTATATTTTATGGAAAGCAAGTAAAAATCTCTGGTTTTGGAAGAAGGGGCGGAATTAGTTGCTAATCAACTAACCCAAAAGCTACTAAATCAAACTAATGTGCAGGAAAGTAAACTAGGGTTCTACAAGGGAAGTGAAGCGTATCTACCTATGATGTATTACTCCTTGCTAGCTATCCAATTCTACCTATTGAATTGTCACACCTTGTTTTAATTGACGGGTTGTATTCCTTAATACCATTCGTGGGGTGGCGTACGTACTTCCCCAACTCTATAAGCTCCTACTTCACTCCTATGTCGATCCGGCTAAGAAGCTCCTAACATGGGATCACTAGAATTCGCTCATGCATTAAATACAACCAAATAAACCTAGTACGCATTGGTTCATGTTTCTTAAGACGTTCAAGCAAGTTACCGTATAGGAGTTTAGCCAGTTTTCTTAAGCCTAACCTCGATATCACCCAATCAAACAAGAGACAATAGGAAACAAGAATTATAAGCTAAACCAATAAGATCTATTGAAGTGTCACACCTTTATTGATGACGATAGACATATACATCAACAAGGAATCAATAAGATCTAATTAATTATATACAAGTTTCACACAATCATAAGTAGACACAAGGTGAATTAGCAAAGCATGATCAATGAAGGGCAAACAACCATAATAATGAAAGACATAATTAAGTTAGAATCAACAAACCAATATTTGATGTTTATGAAATGATTGAAACCCTCTAAGTTGCTGGAAAAACACCTACCTAAACCCAAGAATCGGACTTAGGGTTTTGGGCATACAAAAAGTGAAGTTGTGATGTTGTATTTATAGCTGATTTTCTGTCCGCATCGATCTGACGGCGTCAGCCTTTACAAGTGACGGCATCAGATCCCCTTTTTTACCAAATTGTATATTTTTTCCGTCCCGATTCCGTGGCCTCTTGAATCACCTAAATCCGAGTTCGTATGAATATTTTATGGCCAAAACAGTGACAGCTACTCCGCGCGCGAGTTGTGATTGTCTTGATTAACTTATGGCGGTTTCACTAAGGTTCCTTCTCGTGTAAGAATACTTTGACGCCGTCACTCTATATCATCTGACGTCGTCAGGTCTATGATCCTGACGCCGTCACCTTCAAAAATCCTCTGGCCCGTCTCTCTTTAACTTAACACTTGACGGCCTACATCCATTAACACGTGACGCCGTCAGAATTCCTATGTAAAAATTTCTGGCGCGTCACGTGTATAATTCCACCACTTTCATCTTCAAGTGACGGCGTCAGCATCCAAAGCCTGACGCCGTCAGGTGTAAAATCCTGACTTTCCTTGGTCTTTTTGTTTTCTTCATTCTTGAGCATAAAAACGTCCAAAAAGCTCCAAAATGCTTCATATTCCAGAAATCACGTCCCAAGTACCTAAAATGAGAAAAGAAACGATTTAGGGAAATATTTGATCATATAATCGCGGATTAGGGCTTAAATGACCCCCTAAAAGCGCTACACTTTTCGCTTCATTAGAGTTCCATGCAATCACGAGTGTCATGGGGACTACTACATAATTCACATGAAGAAGTGATTTTGTTCACTTGACCTGTAGGTTTAGGAGCTTCGTAGATTTCATGAGAAACTTGACTTGGTCTTCAAGTTCCATGATCCTACGGTCGGGAATGCTTGAGTTATTCGAAGGCAAGGATATTGCCTTGATCGTTTTGCTCAACTCGTGGGGTCCATTCCAACATTCGTTGTCATAGAAAGCAAGATCTTCTATGTTTCCCCACGATTCTTCCGCATTCTTATCACGTAGCTTACCAACGGCCGCTTGGTCAATGGTTTCCCTTGTGGAGTGATTAATATGGTCATAGAAAATTTGGACTTGGAGCCAAAGATCAATGCCATGATGAGGGAGTTTTTGGAGTAAGTCCTTGAAACGAGTCCACGCTTCGTAAAGAGTTTCACCTTGACGTTGTTGGAACCTCAAAATGTAATTCCTTAACATGGTAGTTCTTCCCGGTGGGAAAAATTATGCGAGGAAACGAGAATTAAGGCCTTCCCAAGTTGAGATAGATCCCACAGGTAAATGCTCAAGCCAATTACTAGCTTGGTCACGTAGAGAGAATTGGAACAGACGCAATCGCGTCGTCTCTTGAGTAGCAACATCAAGGTCAACAGAATCAAAAATTTTAAGAAAATCCTTAAGATGTTGGTTTGGATCTTCGGAATGAAGTCCATAGAATGCACATCCGTTTTGCACCAACCGGATGGTGTCGGATCGCAAAGGAGACACATTGGCTCTTCGGGGGAGCTCAATGGTGTTTCGATAGCCTTGGTGTCTTGGTTTGGAGTACTCACCTAGAGTACGGGCTCGAGGTGGGTCTTGGTGTGGTTGTTCTTGGTGGGGTTGCTCTTGGTGTGCTTGGTGTGGTTGGTCAAGGGGTTCAAAGACGCCTTCATTCACCATGATGGCAAATGAAGAGAATTACAAAACAAAGGGAACAAAGAAAAGATAGACTAAAAGAAAGCTAATAAAAATAAAATAAAAATCTCACTTGATAGGAATCTAGTGAGTAGACCTAAACGAGATATAAATCGAAACCTATACTATTCCCCGTCAGCGGTGCCAAACACTTGATGCAGCGGCTGTAAGACCTCACAAGAAGTTTTACAATCCTCCTAGGCAATGTACCTAACCGTGGTAGTGTAGTATAGACAAGACACGGGGGATTGATTGTTCTCTAGGGAAATAGTGTATGTGAAGGCCGAAGTGTATGTCGAGATAGGTCTAAAGGTGAGGCATGAGTCTTTTTGTATTTTTATGTTTTATGAAAAGCAATTAAAAATATCGGGGTTTGAAGAGTGGGCGGTTTAGCTACTAGCTAACTAAACCAAAACTAATAATAAAATTAAATTAAACTAAACAACAAGAAAAGTAAAGTGGTAACTCTTATAATCAGGAAAACGTGTTTACTTAGATTTCCTTACTCCCTAGTTATCTCCTACTGATTTGTCGAATTGTCACGTCGTTTTTTTTAATTGAAGCATTGTATTCCTTAATATCGGTCGTGGGGAGGTGCCAAAGTCCCCAACTCTATGAACATATAAGTCTCCCCTAAAAACCTTAAAGTCTATTAAGTTTTCTAGGATCTACAAGCCGCAATTCATGCAATAAATACAACGAGAAAAACCAATAGTGCACTCTATGGTTGCGTTTAGTAAGACGTTCAAGCTAACACATATAAAAAATAGCCAGTTTTCCTACTTCTAATGCTAAGCAATCAATTAAACAAGAGACGATAAATCAATGATCAATAAATAGGTTTCATTAGATCTAAGCAAACACAAGTAAATCTAGCCTAGCATGTTATAACGAAGAAAAGAAAAACAAGTAATAAAACAACACATAGACATATTGAATGATTAAACAAATGACTTATCTTCAATTACACATGGGTGAAAAAGGCTAGATAAGCCCTACAAAAGCTCTGATATTCGTCTAGGGTTTTGTCCTCCAAAGTATTACTTCTAGATGTTACAATGAATGAGAAAAATAAGAAAAATATATATAGGAATACACTTGTGACGGCGTCACTTGCAAACTGTGACGCCGTCAGTCCCTCCAATTAGGGTTTCGTCTGAGTAATCGCCGTCATGACGCCGTCAGCTCTGTCTTGAGGCCGTTACGTGTAAAAATGTCTGAGCCGTCACGTTATAAAATTGCAAATAGTCTGGGTCTTCAAATACAAGTGACGGCGCCAGGTTATGGATCGTGACGCCGTCAGGTCTTCCACTTTGACAGATTCTTGACTTGGTCATTTTTCTTTGTTCTCTTGTCGTTTTTGGTCAAAAACACGCCGGTTTCTACAATTCACGTCCCAAGTACCTAAAATGCAAAAAGAAATAATTTAAGGCAATATTTGATCAATTACATACGACTTTTAGGCTTAAATGACCCCTTAAAAAGATATCAAATAAATCCTTATCACCAAGTGTCACTCGCTGATTCATTTTCTTTGCCTATAAATAGGGCTAGAAAGATGGGGAGGTTACAACTTGCAACAATTAAAGCCTCTTTTCCTCCCATTTTTCACATCATTCCCAAACCCTAAAAACTTCTTCCAAGAATGTTTTTTCGTAGGCTTTTATTTACGAAGGGTATTTTGTCTTCCTTCGGTTTTGCTGCTTCTTAGATGAATAGTAGTCATTTCGATGGCGAAGACGTTTGGGGTCTGGGACCCTTTACCCGTGTATGGGGGTTGGAAATGGAGTTATTTGCTCCTCTTCTATCCTTGTCTAACATTTCTGTCTCCTGGATGTATGTCAATCCTGGTGGAGTTTTGCAAGTGATTTTATGGATTGAAGGTGTGGAGGGTCTTGCCTTAGACTTACTTTCTCGCTTTAAGTCTTATCAGAATGATTTAGTCGTCCTAATATGAAACTTAAATGTTACACCGTATACTCAAGGTGGGTTTGGCCACCTTGGGGTGAAACTTAAATGTTTCACCGTACGTTCATGGTGGGGTGCATCGACCGCCATGGGTGAACTCTCCATCGGTGAGCCATTGTTACACCTCTGTGTCTGCGTAGTTATGGTTGTGGATCACGTCGGACATAGGGTCGATAACAATGCTCACTTAGAATGATGGAGAGGCTGAGGGTCGCTTCCGAGATGGACGTCCAGGGATTGTTGCTCCTAGTGGACGTCCATTCCTTTACTGTGGAAAGCGCGTTTGCCTCGTTTTTATGTTTGCCACCTGGGATGTGTTGTGACCCTTTCTCCTTTTTACGAGCCCATCTCAACCGCGTGTGTCTACCCTCGACAATCTTAGTTGGTTGGCTGGTTGAGGGTGAAGAGTGGAAGCGGGTGAGTTGTTTTAAGACTAGACTTGCCATTCGTTACTCGTAAGTAGGTTGGAGCCTGGTTTTGCCTGGTCGCATTTTAAACTACTTAAAGGAACATGAGGGAATCTTCATTTTCGTCCTCGTTGACCATAGCAACTCTTTCTATTTGGATGAGCAATTCAACAGGTATCACGGCTCCAGTGTCATAGACTAGGCTGAAGGGTGTTTCACCTGTGCTTTCCTTTGGTGTGGTTCTGTGTGCCCATAATACGCTTGAGAGCTCGTCCACTCAACAAGTCTTGTATTATGTCATCCTTTTCTCGATGCCTTTCATAATCTCTCAGTTGGCTACCTCTACCTGACCATTAGCTTGAGAATGGTAGGGAGACGTGGTAGCTCTAAGGATACCTTCATTTTCGTACCATGATTTGAATGGCTCTCCTACGAATTGGGTCCCGTTATTAGTTACGAACGTTTGTGGCATGCTGAATCGAGTGATGATCTGATCGTAAACAAAGGTTAAGACTATTCTAGAAGTGATGGAGGCTAGCGGTTTTGCTTTGACCGATTTGGTGAAGTAATCTACGGCTACAATCATATGTTTGACATTTCCAGGGGCAACTGGGAATGGTCCGCATATGTCTATGCCCCATTGATGGAATGGCTAGGGTGCAGTGATATGGATGAGGTTATGATTTGGCATGCGTTGAACATTGGCGTAAGCGTGACATTCTTGGCATGCCTTGAGCTCAGCCTCTGCATCTTTATTTACTGTTGGCCAGTAATACCCCATCCTGATTGTGTTGGCTGCTACAATGTGTGACCCTGAGTGCATGCCGCACATGCCATTGTGTATTTCTTGGATGATTGTTCATGCCTATGTTGGTCCAACACATCTTGCCATTGGACCCCTGAATGTTTTGCGGTATAGAGTGTCATTCCTGATCGAGTACATGATGGCCTTGCGCCTGATTCTCAGTGCCTTCACTTTTTCAGGTGGCAAAATATCTTGGGATAGCCAATTGAAGATGGGAGTCATCCATGTGTCCTTTTCTCGACCTGGGATGCCTCCGCAGGCTGAAGGATGGATTTCTCGTTGATAACTTCTACTAGGACCTCCTTTCTGAAATGTTCCAAAGTAAGGGCGGCCAGCCTGCTTAGAGCGTCTGTTCGTTGGTTCTGTCCCCTAGGGATTTGAGTAATGGAGAAGGATGTGAAGTACGGCAAGATCTGGTGGACCAGTGCCAAGTATAGCTTCATCGACTCCTCTTTTGCAGTGTACGTACTTATGAGCTACTAACAACGAATCTATGAATACTTTGATTCTTTTGACTTCCATTGTTTTGGCTATTTGCAAGCTTGCTAGTAGCGCTTCGTATTCTGACTCGCTGTTCGAGGTGTTGAAATTGAACTTCAGGGCGTATGTGAGGTCTTGCCCTGATGGGCTTATAAGCACTAACCCTGCCCCTAAACCTTGTTTACATGACACTCCGTCAGTGTACAGACTCCAGGTTTCGTCATCGTGGCCTGTGGGTGTCAGCTGTGTTTTTAACTTCTTGCATGGTATTGTCGAGGTGGTGTATCGATTTCAGCTAGGAAATCTGCCATGATATGCCCTTTAATTGAGTGTCTGGATCCAAAGGTGATTTCATGTTCACTTAGCTCGATCGCTCATTTTGAAATTCTGCATGTTTACTCGTGGTTCGATAGAACCTGTTTCAGGGGCTTGTCTGTCAGGACATGTATTGGATGTGCCTGGAAATATCTTTTGAATCGCCTGGTTGTTAGTAGTAGGGAAAACACCAAATTCTCCAAGTGGAGGATAGTTAACTAGTGCGTCTTGTAGAATTTTGCTTAGAAGTAGATTTGCTTCTGGAACTTGTCCCGTTCCCGCTAAGAGTACTGACCCGATTGCCTTTTGGGATGCTGCCAGGTACATGGTGAGAGTCTCACCTGGTATTGGAGCCGTCAGGGTGGGTAGTTCGTTTAGGAACACCTTGAGGTCTTGGAATGCTACTTCAGCTTCTTCTGTCCACTCGTATACCTTTTTCTTGTTGCATTCGATTAACACTTTGAAGAATGCAACTACTTTTCTGATTCTCGTGAGAGAAACCGGTTGAGGGTTACGAGTTTCCCATTGAAGCTTTGTAGTTCTCTTAGGTTCTTGGGGGGAGTCATGTCAAGTACTGCCTGAATCTTTTTTTGGGGTTAGCCCTGATTCCCGTGGCATCGATTATGTGGCCCAAGAACTGACCCTCTTCTACTTCAAAAGTGCATTTGGCTGGATTTAGCTTCATGTTGATGCGTCAGAGATTTTGGAAAGTTTCGATGATGTCACGCAATAGGGCATCTTCTGTTTTGCTTTTGATAACCATGTCATCGTGTATACCTCAAGGTTGACACCTATGTGAGATTTGAATTCTCGATCTACCAATGGTTGGTAGGTGGTGCCTGCATTTTTGAGACCAAAAACATTTTGGTGTAGCAGTAGAGGCCCTGATTGGTGTAGAATGTTGTTTTATCTTCGTCAGATTCCTTCATTAGAATCTGGTGGTATCCCTTGTTTGCATCAAGGAAGCATTTATATTTGAAATCAGTTAACGACTATACCTTCCAATAATCGAGGTAGAGGGTAATTGTCTTTCGGACACGCCTTGTTCAAGCTTGTGAAGTCTACGCACATACGCCACGTGCCGTTGACTTTCTTGACTATGACTGGGTTTGAGACCCAGGTTTGATATTTGACTGGTCTTAAGATACCTGCCTTGATTAGGTCCGTGACTTGAGAATCCATGGCCTGAGATCGCTCTAAGAATGGTTGCGTCTCTTCTGTCTGATAGGTGGTGCGTACTGATTTAAACCAGGCTGTGTTTTGCCAATTCCCTGGGAATACCTGTCATGTCTGAAGGCTGCCAGGCGAATACCTCTAAGCTATTCGCTAGAAATTATACTAATTAAATTCTGGATCTGTGGTGAGAGGTCAACTCCGATTGTAATTGGTTGGTCTGGGTATTCGGGATGTATGACAACTTTTACCTACTTAGGATTGTCTCCCTGAATGGGTACCCATGCGAGCTCTCTAATATTACTTTCTTCTACCGCAGCTGCCAGACTCGCGTCTTTGCCAAGGTAGTTGCTTTTAACCGTAGCCATTCCTCATGGTGTTGGGAACTCTACTACTAACCTAATGATGGAAACTTCCATGCTGAGATTTTGCAATGTTGTCCTTCCGAGAATGACATTGTACTTGGATGTGAATTTGACTATGTGAAATTGTAACAAGATTGTTCTCGATAGCGGGTATGTTCCTACTGTGAGCTCTAAAGTAACTACTCCTTCAGGGTATGATCTTTCCCTTGAGAAACCGATTAGTGGTGTGGTTGGGGGTCTAAGGCCTAACCTAATGTATTTTGGGAGTTTGTTGAAATAGTGCACATACATTATATCTACGGAACTTCCTCCGTCCATGTATATTCTGCTCACCCTGGGTGAGGCTATCATTGCTATTATGACCATTGGGTCGGATGATGGTATGAACGCGTCTTACGGAATACTTCTTGGTGGGGTACGTTTCCAGGTCTCCATGACCTCATTGCTTCTTTTCGTGCCTGAGTGTCATGATTGGATCATGTTGACACTCTTTATCTGTCCCCTGAGGGGTTTTGGTTCCTTGTGGGCATTGTTTGCTACACAGGGTTGTGTGCCGGGGTAGGTAGGTCTGCGTGAACTGGTTAAATGCCTTAGGTGTAAGGTGGGTTGCCTGTTATGGCCTGGGAGTGAGCTAGGAGGGATGTCAGGTTGTCCTGTTGTATGCCGTACCTGGGGTAATTCCCAGGTCTTGGTCTGTTCTGATTGTTATGTGTGATGTAATATGGATAAATACAAGTGAGTTTGGAATGTGTTTACCTGAGTTTTTCCCGATAAGTATGTGCATCGTGACCTGAGTTGTACGTTTGTCGGACTCCTTTCCTTACATCCTTCAACATCCATTACTACCCCTGGACCCCGTATGTTTGTGGTTTTCGAGCTTGCGTGAGCGACCTGAGAGAGTAGTATTACCCTTATAACCGTGTTGGCTTCTTGAGAAGGATGACGCGTGCAGGACTGGAAGGTCCTCTAACGCATGTGTCTTCTTCATAGGTTTCTTTTTCTTGTTTTCAGGTGACTAGTGAGTCCCCCTTTTGGTTTTTGTTGGTCTTTCTTTATGCAAGAAAAGTTTTCCACTCGGATAGCTCCGAGGTGGTTTTTGGTTGTTTTTGAAATTTTAGGGTGTCGGTCATCAGCCATGTTTAACGAGAAATTGGTGGTTTTGAGGAAATTTTTATTTTTTTATTTTTGAGTGATAAATGAGTGAAAATAGGTGAAAATTTTCGTAAAATTTGATGCTATTTTGTATCATGTCCCCACGGATGGTGCCATGTTTAGTAAGGTATGTAAATCGGTTTAGATATGGGATGGGAATGGTTTTTGATGAAGCGAAAAGTGTACCGCTTTTAAGGGGTCATTTAAGCCTTAAATCGTATTTATTTGATCAAATATTGCCCTAAATCGTTTCTTTTGTCATTTTAGGTACTTTTGAGGAGAAATCTGGAAAAGGAGGCATTTTGGACGTTTTTGGAGCATTAAAGTGAAGAAAACGGCAAAGTCTCAAAAATCGGCTAAAAGTTACTCTTGACGGCGTCAAGATTTACTCTAGACGGCGTCATGCCTTGGCAAGAAAAGTTGGATGTGAAATTTACTCATGACGGGCCAGTGAAAATAGCATGTGAATTCTGACGGCGTCACGCTTTAACTTGATCGAGGGCGTCACGGCTTAAATCATAAGGGGACGGCGTCACGTTCATGGTTCGACGGCGTCAAGCCTTGATAAGCCAGAATGGATTTTTGAAGAGCTAAAGAGGGACGGCGTCAAGAAGGTCATCCGGGAACCCTAAAAGCGGCAAGGTGACGGCGTCACACTCCATAAGGTGACGCCGTCAGATCCAAAAATCTATATATAGTTTTCTAATTTTTTGTCATAAAGGAGGGCTTAGTGTGTGGAATTTTGGGATAAAACCCTAAGACGATTTTAGCTACTTTTTCAGGGCTTTTTGCCTTGAGATCTTCCATGTTTCATTGAAAGATAAGTTATCAATTAATCATTCAATATGTCTATGTGTTGTTTGATTCTATCTTATTCTTGTCTTTTGTTTAACATGTTAGGCTAAATTTATCTTGTGTTTGCTTAGATCTAATGAAACCTAGCTATTGATTATTGGTTGTTAGTGTGTTATTAGTTGTATTGGATGATTGTTTATCTATGTTAGGCTTAAGAAAACTGGCTAACTTCCTATTCGGTAACTTGCTTGAACGTCTTAAGAAACATGAACCAAATGCGTACTAAAGGTTTTTATGGTTGTATTTAATGCACAAGCGAATTCTAGTGATCCCATGTTAGGAGCTTCCTAGCCGGCTCGACATAGGAGTGAAGTAGGAGCTTGTAGAGTTGGGGAAGTAAGTACGCCACCCCACGAATGGTATTAAGGAATACACCCGTCATCCACGCAACTAATACACACTAATTAACCGGTAAAAGATAGTTAGGGAGTAAGGAAATCTAAGTAAACACATTTCTCTACACATAAGTTTCTCACCACATTTTCATTTTTGTTATTTTATTTTATTTGCATTCGTAGTAATTTGGGTTAGTTGACTAGCAACTAATTCCGCCCACTCCTTCAAACCCGAGATTTTACTTGCTTTCATAAAAACTATAAAAACATAAAAAAGAATCTTCCTCAACCCTTAGACCTAATTAGAGTAGCCTTTCATACCTAACGAACACTATTCCCTGTGGAGAACGATCAATCCCCCGTACTTACCACTACACTATACTACATCGGTCAGGTACACTGCCTGGTGGGGTTGTAAGCCTCTTGAGATCCCTCGAGAGGTAAAACCTGTTGTAAGGTTACAAAACCACGCAATCAAGTTTTTGGCGCCGCTGCCGGGGAATAGTTATTGTTTAGGTTGAATTTTTATTTCTGTTAGGTCTACTCACTAGATTCCTTTCTAGTGAGATTTTTATTTTATTTTTCTAGGTTTTCTTTAGTCTATCTATTTTCTTCGTGTCTTTGTTCGTAACCATTACCGTCCGACATCATGGAAGATGGTAATATCCTTAACCCCCACAACCCGCCACCACAACAACCACAACCACCTCCTAGAGCCCGTACTTTAGGAGAGTATTCCCGTCCTAGCCACCATGGCTATCGAAAACACCATTGAGCTCACTCAAGGAGCCAATATCACACCCTTGCGATCCGACACCATCCGGTTGGTGCAAAGCGGATGCGCATTTCATGGACTTCGTTCTGAAGATCCTAATCAACATCTCAAGGACTTTCTTAAAATCGTTGATTCTATAGACCTTGATGTTGCCACTCGAGAGACGACCCGATTGCGTCTCTTCCAATTCTCTTTGCGGGACCAGCTAGTCAGTGGCTAGAACGTCAACCCGCAGGATCCATTACCTCTTGGGATGATCTCACCACTCGTTTCCTTGCTCAGTTTTTCCCACCGGGAAGAACTACCAAGCTAAGGAATGATATCTTGATGTTCCAACAACGTCAAGGCGAAACCCTCTACGAGGCATGGACTCGATTCAAGGACTTACTCCAAAAAGTCCCCCACCATGGCATAGAACTTTGGCTCCAAGTCCAAATCTTCTATGACCATATCAATCTCTCCACGAGGCAAACCATTGACCAATCGGCCGGTGGCAAGCTACGTGATCTAAGTGCGGAACAATCATGGGCTCTCCTAGAGGATCTTGCTCTTTATGACAACGAAAGTTGGAGTGATCCCCGTGATTTGAATAAAACGGTCAAGGCAATATCTTTGCCTTCTAACAATTCAAGCACTTCCGACCGTAGGATCATAGAACTTGAAGACCAAGTCAAGTTTTCTCATGAAATCCTACGAGGCTCCTAAACTTTCAAACCAAGTGAACAAAATCACTTCTTCATGTGAATTATGTAGTGGTCCCCACGACACTCGTGATTGCATGGAACTCCCCGAACAAGCTTTTGTGGACTACGCATCCTCGCGTACCGACGGAGCGGGAGACAAGTGGTACACTTTCAAACCCGAGCCAAACCATTACGGTGATACATACAACCCCTCATGGAAAAATCACCCGAACCTTAGGTGGAAACAAAACCAAAACTCGCAACAAACCAATTCTTCCAACCCACCTAATCGTTTCCAATCAAGCGGTTCCAACTCGAACCATACTTTCAACAACAATCCTTCCGGCGATGGTAGTACCAATAACTTTGAAGGATTGATTTCCAATTTATGGCATCTCAAGAAGCTCGGATAGCTAGATTCGAGACCGAATTCAATCAACAACAAACTGAGATGACCAATAAAATTGACAACTTGTTGAAAGCCCTCAATAACCAAGTGCTATCACCTCCGCATAAGGACGCTAGGAACACAAATAGCGGACCCCAAGTCAAAGACCCTTCTTCATCCAAACATGTCCACTTCGTCAACGTTGTCACTATTAGACCAATCGATAGGAGCATGGAAGAAAGTGACAAGAATGAGGGTAGGATAGAAAGTGAACCTAAGGATGAGGATAGGAAAGTCGAGGTTGATAAGGAAGTTAGGACAAGTGTGATTGAGGAAGTAGATAATGATGAGGACTACTTCAATAAGCTACCCACTAAGGAAGAGCGCGCATATCATACAAACTTATTCGATGACCCGAGACACCATACTTCCTAGGTAGACCAATCATAGAAATAGGTGACCCTTCTAATCTCAACATACCATGCAACATCGGACATCTACATGTGTGGAAAGCCTACATCGACCTTAGATCACCCATAAACATCATGACTAGAGCCCACTACAACTTGATAATGAAGAATCAACTTGGGTATTAGGATGTTCCCTGACAAGGGTTGGATGAGTAACTTCACGGGAAGAGTTAAGGGATTACCGGTTTATGTAGGAAACTTCACCTATGTCACCGACTTTGTAATTGTAGAAGATATCCGCCCAATAGTCGATGCATCCTTGACTCAAGTGGTTTTTGGAAAACCATTTGTTGAGGTCTCTAGAATGACTTATGAACCTTCCTTAGGGATAGTTAGATTTAAGGATGAGACCGATGAAGTAAGCTACCAAATGCCATATAAGATAGAACAATTCCAACACTTGTCAAATGTTGAGAAGGAGCTCAAACAAGCGGTCTACTATAGGAATGATGAGGATAGAAGTAAAGGAGTAGACTATGTTATGGAAAGGATATTCGGTTTCTACAAGGATTGTTTGAAATTAGGACCGGAATATAAAAACCGGGAAGGAGAATGGCCTAGGAACCGTGACGATGATGGAGTCACGTAATGTACGTGACTTTGAGTCTAGCTACAAGACTCGTTAATAAAGAAAAGCGCTTCTTGGGAGGCAACCCAAGCTTTATTTGCTTTATTTGCTTTGTGTGTTTATTTATTTGTTTGTTTGTTTTTATTTGTTTCCGTATGTGTGTTTAATTTTTATCATTATTGATTCATGTTCAAAACTAATTTGTGAAAATGCTTTATTTTGTTTTTAACTTCGTCTTAACTACATATAAAGGTATTTTGCAAAAGTTAAGTGTAAGGGAAATCTAAATCGGTTTATTAGAACACAAATGAACATGAATCATAATAATATTAAATTAGCATACATATTAGTGTGTGTTTGAGTCAAATGCTTGTATCGAGTCATAATGATGTTTTGCAGGATTTCCAGGAAGTTAAGGTAAAGGTTTTTCCAGAAATTTTCCGGAAACTTAAAATGAAAATTTTTGTCAGGTCATTTCTGACGGCGTCAAGGTTTATAACCTGACGGCGTCAGATTTAATTTCCAGAAATTTTTGAAAGTTTTGTTTTCATAAAAAGTTTTTATTAAATCTCCAACTTATAATCTCCAGGAATCTGCAAAATTATCATTCCACAAGCATTATATCCTCATATATAGATTTTATCCCGCCGATGTTATGCAGGTTTTCGTGTTTGTTTTCTCAGGTTTAACAGGTTATTTTGGACAAGGAGATGTTTATGGAATCAAGCTTATGGCGATGCATTAGTCATGGAGCTTCAACATTCTCTTTGGAGGAAGATTTAACCGTTGTAATTTCATTATCCACCGAGCGAATCAGGGGAGTATTTGATTTCATTCTTTTACTTTTTGCTTTTACATCTTATTATTTGAACATTGGGGACAATGTTCATCTTAAGTGTAAGGGGAGGGTAAAAGTACGATTTTAGAGAATACAATTGCGCTTGATTTTTGTTTGTTTGATGGTAGATGTGTAATAAAACTGAGAGAAATACTTGTTAAGGTAATTTTAGTGCCAAATTTAAAATTTTTTACAACATATAGGAGTGAAACTTTGATCTTAATGAGCGTCTCACGGATAGGAGTTATATAACTAGCACAAAAAACCGTACCACTAAAAAATTTTCCACCCCAAATATGTGAGGTTTGCCCCTAGAATTGGTAGGAAAAGCATTTATGCTATGATGTGTGTACCGGTAGCACTTAGATTCTAGAACTTGCGTTAGGACCATTCCGAGGCCACAAGTGAGACTACATTCGTGTAGTTAGATTTACTACATGATAAGAGGCATTAGGATTAACCCATTGTTTTACACCTGTGTTTTTGTTATAATTACTTTGGCTACATTGGTCAAGTAATTCTCCCACACCCTTTGCGTTGTACTCATTTTTAGTACACGATACCCCTAGTACACCCCTCAGAGCCTATCTTTTCGTTTCGACCTTTAAGCATTTTACTTAAAGGAAGAATTTGTTACACCCCACTTAAATGTACACCCAAATCGCCTTAGCCTACCTTGTATGCACTCATTTTTAGTGCATTATTGTTACAACATTTGTTTAAACCCAAGTTAATTATCTAGTTGATTACATGGTTGCTAAGTCGAGTCATATCCTTGTACATATTGTTTTGGGACGATTGGGACTCATGGGTAAAGTACTAGTATAATGGAGTAATGGGGAAGAACATCATTTATTACCCCCATATGTGCTAAATATTTTAAAAGTACTCCAAGTTTTTCGATTATCTTAATTCGAGTCATTAGATTAGTAATTGTAAAGTTATGTAAAAGTTCAAGTGTAAGGGGAATGCAATGCCCCTATGATGTATTATTTTGGATGGTAGGGCAAAAGTGTATGCAAAAAAAAAAAAAAAAAAAAAAAAAAAAAAAAAAAAAATCAAGAAAAATACAAAAAAATGAGAAAAAAAAAATAGAAAAAACATACGGACTACCATCCCGTTTTATTTATGTTTGTTTTATATTTTTGTTATTTTGTTATTTCGTTTCTAGCTTAAGATCGAGTCTAGTCTTGGCTTAGCAACATTGTATAGTACATGTAATTGATCAAGATTTTTAACTCGCCACCAGTAAAATATCCTTTATCCAACAAAACCGTGTTTTCCTTTTCCCTACACCTAAAGTTATAACCCATTTAAAAGCCCTCTTTGATAGTTTATCTTAGGTGCTTACGCCTAGTGGAGGAGGTTTTCGATCCTTTCCCAAGCCTATGGTAATCTATTTGCTATGACAGGTAGTGAGAGATATTTTCCGTTTTCATTTATGAGATTTATTTTGATGACACTTGAGAGATGTGAGTATCTAAACACTACTTGTGAGGTGCTAGTATGTAATCTCCGTGCTTATTATGATTGAAGTGGAACGATTATTTGTTGTAATTACTTTTATGTTAGCATTAAATGACCCCTAACTTGTATTTTGATTAGAATAAAAGCGCATTTGCTTGAGGACAAGCAAATCTCAAGTGTAAGGGTATTTGATGAAGCGAAAAGTGTACCGCTTTTAAGGGGTCATTTAAGCCTTAAATCGTATTTATTTGATCAAATATTGCCCTAAATCGTTTCTTTTGTCATTTTAGGTACTTTTGAGGAGAAATCTGGAAAAGGAGGCATTTTGGACGTTTTTGGAGCATTAAAGTGAAGAAAACGGCAAAGTCTCAAAAATCGGCTAAAGTTACTCTTGACGGCGTCAAGATTTACTCTAGACGGCGTCATGCCTTGGCAAGAAAAGTTGGATGTGAAATTTACTCATGACGGGCCAGTGAAAATAGCATGTGAATTCTGACGGCGTCACGCTTTAACTTGATCGAGGGCGTCACGGCTTAAATCATAAGGGGACGGCGTCACGTTCATGGTTCGACGGCGTCAAGCCTTGATAAGCCAGAATGGATTTTTGAAGAGCTAAAGAGGGACGGCGTCAAGAAGGTCATCCGGGAACCCTAAAAGCGGCAAGGTGACGGCGTCACACTCCATAAGGTGACGCCGTCAGATCCAAAAATCTATATATAGTTTTCTAATTTTTTGTCATAAAGGAGGGCTTAGTGTGTGGAATTTTGGGATAAAACCCTAAGACGATTTTAGCTACTTTTTCAGGGCTTTTTGCCTTGAGATCTTCCATGTTTCATTGAAAGATAAGTTATCAATTAATCATTCAATATGTCTATGTGTTGTTTGATTCTATCTTATTCTTGTCTTTTGTTTAACATGTTAGGCTAAATTTATCTTGTGTTTGCTTAGATCTAATGAAACCTAGCTATTGATTATTGGTTGTTAGTGTGTTATTAGTTGTATTGGATGATTGTTTATCTATGTTAGGCTTAAGAAAACTGGCTAACTTCCTATTCGGTAACTTGCTTGAACGTCTTAAGAAACATGAACCAAATGCGTACTAAAGGTTTTTATGGTTGTATTTAATGCACAAGCGAATTCTAGTGATCCATGTTAGGAGCTTCCTAGCCGGCTCGACATAGGAGTGAAGTAGGAGCTTGTAGAGTTGGGGAAGTAAGTACGCCACCCCACGAATGGTATTAAGGAATACACCCGTCATCCACGCAACTAATACACACTAATTAACCGGTAAAAGATAGTTAGGGAGTAAGGAAATCTAAGTAAACACATTTCTCTACACATAAGTTTCTCACCACATTTTCATTTTTGTTATTTTATTTTATTTGCATTCGTAGTAATTTGGGTTAGTTGACTAGCAACTAATTCCGCCCACTCCTTCAAACCCGAGATTTTACTTGCTTTCATAAAAACTATAAAAACATAAAAAAGAATCTTCCTCAACCCTTAGACCTAATTAGAGTAGCCTTTCATACCTAACGAACACTATTCCCTGTGGAGAACGATCAATCCCCCGTACTTACCACTACACTATACTACATCGGTCAGGTACACTGCCTGGTGGGGTTGTAAGCCTCTTGAGATCCCTCGAGAGGTAAAACCTGTTGTAAGGTTACAAAACCACGCAATCAAGTTTTTGGCGCCGCTGCCGGGAATAGTTATTGTTTAGGTTGAATTTTTATTTCTGTTGGTCTACTCACTAGATTCCTTTCTGTGAGATTTTTATTTTATTTTTCTAGGTTTTCTTTAGTCTTTCTATTTTCTTCGTTTGTCTTTGTTCGTAACCCTTACCGTCCGACATCATGGAAGATGGTAATATCCTTAACCCCCACAACCCGCCACCACAACAACCACAACCACCTCCTAGAGCCCGTACTTTAGGAGAGTATTCCCGTCCTAGCCACCATGGCTATCGAAACACCATTGAGCTCACTCAAGGAGCCAATATCACACCCTTGCGATCCGACACCATCCGGTTGGTGCAAAGCGGATGCGCATTCCATGGACTTCGTTCTGAAGATCCTAATCAACATCTCAAGGACTTTCTTAAAATCGTTGATTCTATAGACCTTGATGTTGCCACTCGAGAGACGACCCGATTGCGTCTCTTCCAATTCTCTCTGCGGGACCAAGCTAGTCAGTGGCTAGAACGTCAACCCGCAGGATCCATCACCTCTTGGGATGATCTCACCACTCGTTTCCTTGCTCAGTTTTTCCCACCGGGAAGAACTACCAAGCTAAGGAATGATATCTTGATGTTCCAACAACGTCAAGGCGAAACCCTCTACGAGGCATGGACTCGATTCAAGGACTTACTCCAAAAAGTCCCCCACCATGGCATAGAACTTTGGCTCCAAGTCCAAATCTTCTATGACCATATCAATCTCTCCACGAGGCAAACCATTGACCAATCGGCCGGTGGCAAGCTACGTGATCTAAGTGCGGAACAATCATGGGCTCTCCTAGAGGATCTTGCTCTTTATGACAACGAAAGTTGGAGTGATCCCCGTGATTTGAATAAAACGGTCAAGGCAATATCTTTGCCTTCTAACAATTCAAGCACTTCCGACCGTAGGATCATAGAACTTGAAGACCAAGTCAAGTTTCTCATGAAATCCTACGAGGCTCCTAAACTTTCAAACCAAGTGAACAAAATCACTTCTTCATGTGAATTATGTAGTGGTCCCCACGACACTCGTGATTGCATGGAACTCCCCGAACAAGCTTTTGTGGACTACGCATCCTCGCGTACCGACGGAGCGGGAGACAAGTGGTACACTTTCAAACCCGAGCCAAACCATTACGGTGATTCATACAACCCCTCATGGAAAAATCACCCGAACCTTAGGTGGAAACAAAACCAAAACTCGCAACAAACCAATTCTTCAACCCACTAATCGTTTTCCAATCAAGCGGTTCCAACTCGAACCGTACTTTCAACAACAATCCTTCCGGCAATGGTAGTACCAATAACTTTGAAGGATTGTTTTCCCAATTTATGGCATCTCAAGAAGCTCGGATAGCTAGATTCGAGACCGAATTCAATCAACAACAAACTGAGATGACCAATAAAATTGACAACTTGTTGAAAGCCCTCAATAACCAAGTGCTATCACCTCCGCATAAGGACGCTAGGAACACAAATAGCGGACCCAAGTCAAAGACCCTTCTTCATCCAAACATGTCCACTTCGTCAACGTTGTCACTATTAGACCAATCGATAGGAGCATGGAAGAAAGTGACAAGAATGAGGGTAGGATAGAAAGTGAACCTAAGGATGAGGATAGGAAAGTCGAGGTTGATAAGGAAGTTAGGACAAGTGTGATTGAGGAAGTAGATAATGATGAGGACTACTTCAATAAGCTACCCACTAAGGAAGAGCGCGCATATCATACAAACTTATTCGATGACCCGAGACACCATACTTCCTAGGTAGACCAATCATAGAAATAGGTGACCCTTCTAATCTCAACATACCATGCAACATCGGACATCTACATGTGTGGAAAGCCTACATCGACCTTAGATCACCCATAAACATCATGACTAGAGCCCACTACAACTTGATAATGAAGAATCAACTTGGGTATTAGGATGTTCCCTGACAAGGGTTGGATGAGTAACTTCACGGGAAGAGTTAAGGGATTACCGGTTTATGTAGGAAACTTCACCTATGTCACCGACTTTGTAATTGTAGAAGATATCCGCCAATAGTCGATGCATCCTTGACTCAAGTGGTTTTTGGAAAACCATTTGTTGAGGTCTCTAGAATGACTTATGAACCTTCCTTAGGGATAGTTAGATTTAAGGATGAGACCGATGAAGTAAGCTACCAAATGCCATATAAGATAGAACAATTCCAACACTTGTCAAATGTTGAGAAGGAGCTCAAACAAGCGGTCTACTATAGGAATGATGAGGATAGAAGTAAAGGAGTAGACTATGTTATGGAAAGGATATTCGGTTTCTACAAGGATTGTTTGAAATTAGGACCGGAATATAAAACCGGGAAGGAGAATGGCCTAGGAACCGTGACGATGATGGAGTCACGTAATGTACGTGACTTTGAGTCTAGCTACAAGACTCGTTAATAAAGAAAAGCGCTTCTTGGGAGGCAACCCAAGCTTTATTTGCTTTATTTGCTTTGTGTGTTTATTTATTTGTTTGTTTGTTTTTATTTGTTTCCGTATGTGTGTTTAATTTTTATCATTATTGATTCATGTTCAAAACTAATTTGTGAAAATGCTTTATTTTGTTTTTAACTTCGTCTTAACTACATATAAAGGTATTTTGCAAAAGTTAAGTGTAAGGGAAATCTAAATCGGTTTATTAGAACACAAATGAACATGAATCATAATAATATTAAATTAGCATACATATTAGTGTGTGTTTGAGTCAAATGCTTGTATCGAGTCATAATGATGTTTTGCAGGATTTCCAGGAAGTTAAGGTAAAGGTTTTTCCAGAAATTTTCCGGAAACTTAAAATGAAAATTTTTGTCAGGTCATTTCTGACGGCGTCAAGGTTTTAACCTGACGGCGTCAGATTTAATTTCCAGAAATTTTTGAAAGTTTTGTTTTCATAAAAAGTTTTTATTAAATCTCCAACTTATAATCTCCAGGAATCTGCAAAATTATCATTCCACAAGCATTATATCCTCATATATAGATTTTATCCCGCCGATGTTATGCAGGTTTTCGTGTTTGTTTTCTCAGGTTTAACAGGTTATTTTGGACAAGGAGATGTTTATGGAATCAAGCTTATGGCGATGCATTAGTCATGGAGCTTCAACATTCTCTTTGGAGGAAGATTTAACCGTGTAATTTCATTATCCACCGAGCGAATCAGGGGAGTATTTGATTTCATTCTTTTACTTTTTGCTTTTACATCTTATTATTTGAACATTGGGGACAATGTTCATCTTAAGTGTAAGGGGAGGGTAAAAGTACGATTTTAGAGAATACAATTGCGCTTGATTTTTGTTTTTTTGATGGTAGATGTGTAATAAAACTGAGAGAAATACTTGTTAAGGTAATTTTAGTGCCAAATTTAAAATTTTTTACAACATATAGGAGTGAAACTTTGATCTTAATGAGCGTCTCACGGATAGGAGTTATATAACTAGCACAAAAAACCGTACCACTAAAAAATTTTCCACCCCAAATATGTGAGGTTTGCCCCTAGAATTGGTAGGAAAAGCATTTATGCTATGATGTGTGTACCGGTAGCACTTAGATTCTAGAACTTGCGTTAGGACCATTCCGAGGCCACAAGTGAGACTACATTCGTGTAGTTAGATTTACTACATGATAAGAGGCATTAGGATTAACCCATTGTTTTACACCTGTGTTTTTGTTATAATTACTTTGGCTACATTGGTCAAGTAATTCTCCCACACCCTTTGCGTTGTACTCATTTTTAGTACACGATACCCCTAGTACACCCCTCAGAGCCTATCTTTTCGTTTCGACCTTTAAGCATTTTACTTAAAGGAAGAATTTGTTACACCCCACTTAAATGTACACCCAAATCGCCTTAGCCTACCTTGTATGCACTCATTTTTAGTGCATTATTGTTACAACATTTGTTTAAACCCAAGTTAATTATCTAGTTGATTACATGGTTGCTAAGTCGAGTCATATCCTTGTACATATTGTTTTGGGACGATTGGGACTCATGGGTAAAGTACTAGTATAATGGAGTAATGGGGAAGAACATCATTTATTACCCCATATGTGCTAAATATTTTAAAAGTACTCCAAGTTTTTCGATTATCTTAATTCGAGTCATTAGATTAGTAATTGTAAAGTTATGTAAAAGTTCAAGTGTAAGGGGAATGCAATGCCCCTATGATGTATTATTTTGGATGGTAGGGCAAAAGTGTATGCAAAAAAAAAAAAAAAAAAAAAAAAAAAAAAAAAAAAAATCAAGAAAAATACAAAAAAATGAGAAAAAAAAAATAGAAAAAACATACGGACTACCATCCCGTTTTATTTATGTTTGTTTTATATTTTTGTTATTTTGTTATTTCGTTTCTAGCTTAAGATCGAGTCTAGTCTTGGCTTAGCAACATTGTATAGTACATGTAATTGATCAAGATTTTTAACTCGCCACCAGTAAAATATCCTTTATCCAAAAAAAACCGTGTTTTCCTTTTCCCTACACCTAAAGTTATAACCCATTTAAAAGCCCTCTTTGATAGTTTATCTTAGGTGCTTACGCCTAGTGGAGGAGGTTTTCGATCCTTTCCCAAGCCTATGGTAATCTATTTGCTATGACAGGTAGTGAGAGATATTTTCCGTTTTCATTTATGAGATTTATTTTGATGACACTTGAGAGATGTGAGTATCTAAACACTACTTGTGAGGTGCTAGTATGTAATCTCCGTGCTTATTATGATTGAAGTGGAACGATTATTTGTTGTAATTACTTTTATGTTAGCATTAAATGACCCCTAACTTGTATTTTGATTAGAATAAAAGCGCATTTGCTTGAGGACAAGCAAATCTCAAGTGTAAGGGTATTTGATGAAGCGAAAAGTGTACCGCTTTTAAGGGGTCATTTAAGCCTTAAATCGTATTTATTTGATCAATATTGCCCTAAATCGTTTCTTTTGTCATTTTAGGTACTTTTGAGGAGAAATCTGGAAAAGGAGGCATTTTGGACGTTTTTGGAGCATTAAAGTGAAGAAAACGGCAAAGTCTCAAAAATCGGCTAAAAGTTACTCTTGACGGCGTCAAGATTTACTCTAGACGGCGTCATGCCTTGGCAAGAAAAGTTGGATGTGAAATTTACTCATGACGGGCCAGTGAAAATAGCATGTGAATTCTGACGGCGTCACGCTTTAACTTGATCGAGGGCGTCACGGCTTAAATCATAAGGGGACGGCGTCACGTTCATGGTTCGACGGCGTCAAGCCTTGATAAGCCAGAATGGATTTTTGAAGAGCTAAAGAGGGACGGCGTCAAGAAGGTCATCCGAGGAACCCTAAAAGCGGCAAGGTGACGGCGTCACACTCCATAAGGTGACGCCGTCAGATCCAAAAATCTATATATAGTTTTCTAATTTTTTGTCATAAAGGAGGGCTTAGTGTGTGGAATTTTGGGATAAAACCCTAAGACGATTTTAGCTACTTTTTCAGGGCTTTTTGCCTTGAGATCTTCCATGTTTCATTGAAGATAAGTTATCAATTAATCATTCAATATGTCTATGTGTTGTTTGATTCTATCTTATTCTTGTCTTTTGTTTAACATGTTAGGCTAAATTTATCTTGTGTTTGCTTAGATCTAATGAAACCTAGCTATTGATTATTGGTTGTTAGTGTGTTATTAGTTGTATTGGATGATTGTTTATCTATGTTAGGCTTAAGAAAACTGGCTAACTTCCTATTCGGTAACTTGCTTGAACGTCTTAAGAAACATGAACCAAATGCGTACTAAAGGTTTTTATGGTTGTATTTAATGCACAAGCGAATTCTAGTGATCCCATGTTAGGAGCTTCCTAGCCGGCTCGACATAGGAGTGAAGTAGGAGCTTGTAGAGTTGGGGAAGTAAGTACGCCACCCCACGAATGGTATTAAGGAATACACCCGTCATCCACGCGACTAATACACACTAATTAACGGTAAAAGATAGTTAGGGAGTAAGGAAATCTAAGTAAACACATTTCTCTACACATAAGTTTCTCACCACATTTTCATTTTTGTTATTTTATTTTATTTGCATTCGTAGTAATTTGGGTTAGTTGACTAGCAACTAATTCCGCCCACTCCTTCAAACCCGAGATTTTACTTGCTTTCATAAAAACTATAAAAACATAAAAAAGAATCTTCCTCAACCCTTAGACCTAATTAGAGTAGCCTTTCATACCTAACGAACACTATTCCCTGTGGAGAACGATCAATCCCCGTACTTACCACTACACTATACTACATCGGTCAGGTACACTGCCTGGTGGGGTTGTAAGCCTCTTGAGATCCCTCGAGAGGTAAAACCTGTTGTAAGGTTACAAAACCACGCAATCAAGTTTTTGGCGCCGCTGCCGGGGAATAGTTATTGTTTAGGTTGAATTTTTATTTCTGTTAGGTCTACTCACTAGATTCCTTTCTAGTGAGATTTTTATTTTATTTTTCTAGGTTTTCTTTAGTCTATCTATTTTCTTCGTGTCTTTGTTCGTAACCATTACCGTCCGACATCATGGAAGATGGTAATATCCTTAACCCCCACAACCCGCCACCACAACAACCACAACCACCTCCTAGAGCCCGTACTTTAGGAGAGTATTCCCGTCTAGCCACCATGGCTATCGAAACACCATTGAGCTCACTCAAGGAGCCAATATCACACCCTTGCGATCCGACACCATCCGGTTGGTGCAAAGCCGGATGCGCATTCCATGGACTTCGTTCTGAAGATCCTAATCAACATCTCAAGGACTTTCTTAAAATCGTTGATTCTATAGACCTTGATGTTGCCACTCGAGAGACGACCCGATTGCGTCTCTTCCAATTCTCTTTGCGGGACCAAGCTAGTCAGTGGCTAGAACGTCAACCCGCAGGATCCATTACCTCTTGGGATGATCTCACCACTCGTTTCCTTGCTCAGTTTTTCCCACGGGAAGAACTACCAAGCTAAGGAATGATATCTTGATGTTCCAACAACGTCAAGGCGAAACCCTCTACGAGGCATGGACTCGATTCAAGGACTTACTCCAAAAAGTCCCCCACCATGGCATAGAACTTTGGCTCCAAGTCCAAATCTTCTATGACCATATCAATCTCTCCACGAGGCAAACCATTGACCAATCGGCCGGTGGCAAGCTACGTGATCTAAGTGCGGAACAATCATGGGCTCTCCTAGAGGATCTTGCTCTTTATGACAACGAAAGTTGGAGTGATCCCCGTGATTTGAATAAAACGGTCAAGGCAATATCTTTGCCTTCTAACAATTCAAGCACTTCCGACCGTAGGATCATAGAACTTGAAGACCAAGTCAAGTTTCTCATGAAATCCTACGAGGCTCCTAAACTTTCAAACCAAGTGAACAAAATCACTTCTTCATGTGAATTATGTAGTGGTCCCCACGACACTCGTGATTGCATGGAACTCCCCGAACAAGCTTTTGTGGACTACGCATCCTCGCGTACCGACGGAGCGGGAGACAAGTGGTACACTTTCAAACCCGAGCCAAACCATTACGGTGATACATACAACCCCTCATGGAAAAATCACCCGAACCTTAGGTGGAAACAAAACCAAAACTCGCAACAAACCAATTCTTCCAACCCACCTAATCGTTTCCAATCAAGCGGTTCCAACTCGAACCGTACTTTCAACAACAATCCTTCCGGCGATGGTAGTACCAATAACTTTGAAGGATTGATTTCCCAATTTATGGCATCTCAAGAAGCTCGGATAGCTAGATTCGAGACCGAATTCAATCAACAACAAACTGAGATGACCAATAAAATTGACAACTTGTTGAAAGCCCTCAATAACCAAGTGCTATCACCTCCGCATAAGGACGCTAGGAACACAAATAGCGGACCCCAAGTCAAAGACCCTTCTTCATCCAAACATGTCCACTTCGTCAACGTTGTCACTATTAGACCAATCGATAGGAGCATGGAAGAAAGTGACAAGAATGAGGGTAGGATAGAAAGTGAACCTAAGGATGAGGATAGGAAAGTCGAGGTTGATAAGGAAGTTAGGACAAGTGTGATTGAGGAAGTAGATAATGATGAGGACTACTTCAATAAGCTACCCACTAAGGAAGAGCGCGCATATCATACAAACTTATTCGATGACCCCGAGACACCATACTTCCTAGGTAGACCAATCATAGAAATAGGCGACCCTTCTAATCTCAACATACCATGCAACATCGGACATTTGCATGTGTGGAAAGCCTACATCGACCTTAGATCGCCCATAAACATCATGACTAGAGCCCACTACAACTTGATAATGAAAAATCAACTTGGGTATAGGATGTTCCCTGACAAGGGTTGGATGAGTAACTTCACGGGAAGAGTTAAGGGATTACCGGTTTATGTAGGAAACTTCACCTATGTCACCGACTTTGTAATTGTAGAAGATATCCGCCCAATAGTCGATGCATCCTTGACTCAAGTGGTTTTTGGAAAACCATTTGTTGAGGTCTCTAGAATGACTTATGAACCTTCCTTAGGGATAGTTAGATTTAAGGATGAGACCGATGAAGTAAGCTACCAAATGCCATATAAGATAGAACAATTCCAACACTTGTCAAATGTTGAGAAGGAGCTCAAGCAAGCGGTTTACTATAGGAATGATGAGGATAGAAGTAAAGGAGTAGACTATGTTATGGAAAGGATATTCGGTTTCTACAAGGATTGTTTGAAATTAGGACCGGAATATAAAACCGGGAAGGAGAATGGCCTAGGAACCGTGACCGATGATGGAGTCACGTAATGTACGTGACTTTGAGTCTAGCTACAAGACTCGTTAATAAAGAAAAGCGCTTCTTGGGAGGCAACCCAAGCTTTATTTGCTTTATTTGCTTTGTGTGTTTATTTATTTGTTTGTTTGTTTTTATTTGTTTCCGTATGTGTGTTTAATTTTTATCATTATTGATTCATGTTCAAAACTAATTTGTGAAAATGCTTTATTTTGTTTTTAACTTCGTCTTAACTACATATAAAGGTATTTTGCAAAAGTTAAGTGTAAGGGAAATCTAAATCGGTTTATTAGAACACAAATGAACATGAATCATAATAATATTAAATTAGCATACATATTAGTGTGTGTTTGAGTCAAATGCTTGTATCGAGTCATAATGATGTTTTGCAGGATTTCCAGGAAGTAAGGTAAAGGTTTTTCCAGAAATTTTCCGGAAACTTAAAATGAAAATTTTTGTCAGGTCATTTCTGACGGCGTCAAGGTTTATAACCTGACGGCGTCAGATTTAATTTCCAGAAATTTTTGAAAGTTTTGTTTTCATAAAAGTTTTTATTAAATCTCCAACTTATAATCTCCAGGAATCTGCAAAATTATCATTCCACAAGCATTATATCCTCATATATAGATTTTATCCCGCCGATGTTATGCAGGTTTTCGTGTTTGTTTTCTCAGGTTTAACAGGTTATTTTGGACAAGGAGATGTTTATGGAATCAAGCTTATGGCGATGCATTAGTCATGGAGCTTCAACATTCTCTTTGGAGGAAGATTTAACGTGTAATTTCATTATCCACCGAGCGAATCAGGGGAGTATTTGATTTCATTCTTTTACTTTTTGCTTTTACATCTTATTATTTGAACATTGGGGACAATGTTCATCTTAAGTGTAAGGGGAGGGTAAAAGTACGATTTTAGAGAATACAATTGCGCTTGATTTTTGTTTGTTTGATGGTAGATGTGTAATAAAAACTGAGAGAAATACTTGTTAAGGTAATTTTAGTGCCAAATTTAAAATTTTTTACAACATATAGGAGTGAAACTTTGATCTTAATGAGCGTCTCACGGATAGGAGTTATATAACTAGCACAAAAAACCGTACCACTAAAAAATTTTCCACCCCAAATATGTGAGGTTTGCCCCTAGAATTGGTAGGAAAAGCATTTATGCTATGATGTGTGTACCGGTAGCACTTAGATTCTAGAACTTGCGTTAGGACCATTCCGAGGCCACAAGTGAGACTACATTCGTGTAGTTAGATTTACTACATGATAAGAGGCATTAGGATTAACCCATTGTTTTACACCTGTGTTTTTGTTATAATTACTTTGGCTACATTGGTCAAGTAATTTCTCCCACACCCTTTGCGTTGTACTCATTTTTAGTACACGATACCCCTAGTACACCCCTCAGAGCCTATCTTTTCGTTTCGACCTTTAAGCATTTTACTTAAAGGAAGAATTTGTTACACCCCACTTAAATGTACACCCAAATCGCCTTAGCCTACCTTGTATGCACTCATTTTTAGTGCATTATTGTTACAACATTTGTTTAAACCCAAGTTAATTATCTAGTTGATTACATGGTTGCTAAGTCGAGTCATATCCTTGTATATATTGTTTTGGGACGATTGGGACTCATGGGTAAAGTACTAGTATAATGGAGTAATGGGGAAGAACATCATTTATTACCCCCATATGTGCTAAATATTTTAAAAGTACTCCAAGTTTTTCGATTATCTTAATTCGAGTCATTAGATTAGTAATTGTAAAGTTATGTAAAAGTTCAAGTGTAAGGGGAATGCAATGCCCTATGATGTATTATTTTGGATGGTAGGGCAAAAGTGTATGCAAAAAAAAAAAAAAAAAAAAAAAAAAAAAAAAAAAAAAAAAAAAAAAAAAAAAAAAAATCAAGAAAAATACAAAAAAATGAGAAAAAAAAAAATAGAAAAAACATACGGACTACCATCCCGTTTTATTTTATGTTTGTTTTATATTTTTGTTATTTTGTTATTTCGTTTCTAGCTTAAGATCGAGTCTAGTCTTGGCTTAGCAACATTGTATAGTACATGTAATTGATCAAGATTTTTAACTCGCCACCAGTAAAATATCCTTTATCCAACAAAACCGTGTTTTCCTTTTCCCTACACCTAAAGTTATAACCCATTTAAAAGCCCTCTTTGATAGTTTATCTTAGGTGCTTACGCTAGTGGAGGAGGTTTTCGATCCTTTCCCAAGCCTATGGTAATCTATTTGCTATGACAGGTAGTGAGAGATATTTTCCGTTTTCATTTATGAGATTTATTTTGATGACACTTGAGAGATGTGAGTATCTAAACACTACTTGTGAGGTGCTAGTATGTAATCTCCGTGCTTATTATGATTGAAGTGGAACGATTATTTGTTGTAATTACTTTTATGTTAGCATTAAATGACCCCTAACTTGTATTTTGATTAGAATAAAAGCGCATTTGCTTGAGGACAAGCAAATCTCAAGTGTAAGGGTATTTGATGAAGCGAAAAGTGTACCGCTTTTAAGGGGTCATTTAAGCCTTAAATCGTATTTATTTGATCAAATATTGCCCTAAATCGTTTCTTTTGTCATTTTAGGTACTTTTGAGGAGAAATCTGGAAAAGGAGGCATTTTGGACGTTTTTGGAGCATTAAAGTGAAGAAAACGGCAAAGTCTCAAAAATCGGCTAAAAGTTACTCTTGACGGCGTCAAGATTTACTCTAGACGGCGTCATGCCTTGGCAAGAAAAGTTGGATGTGAAATTTACTCATGACGGGCCAGTGAAAATAGCATGTGAATTCTGACGGCGTCACGCTTTAACTTGATCGAGGGCGTCACGGCTTAAATCATAAGGGGACGGCGTCACGTTCATGGTTCGACGGCGTCAAGCCTTGATAAGCCAGAATGGATTTTTGAAGAGCTAAAGAGGGACGGCGTCAAGAAGGTCATCCGGGAACCCTAAAAGCGGCAAGGTGACGGCGTCACACTCCATAAGGTGACGCCGTCAGATCCAAAAATCTATATATAGTTTTCTAATTTTTTGTCATAAAGGAGGGCTTAGTGTGTGGAATTTTGGGATAAAACCCTAAGACGATTTTAGCTACTTTTTCAGGGCTTTTTGCCTTGAGATCTTCCATGTTTCATTGAAAGATAAGTTATCAATTAATCATTCAATATGTCTATGTGTTGTTTGATTCTATCTTATTCTTGTCTTTTGTTTAACATGTTAGGCTAAATTTATCTTGTGTTTGCTTAGATCTAATGAAACCTAGCTATTGATTATTGGTTGTTAGTGTGTTATTAGTTGTATTGGATGATTGTTTATCTATGTTAGGCTTAAGAAAACTGGCTAACTTCCTATTCGGTAACTTGCTTGAACGTCTTAAGAAACATGAACCAAATGCGTACTTGGTCTGGTTTTTTATGTGTATTAATTGGACTAAAGAAAATTAAGTGGAATGGTTTATGATTTCCATAGTCGGCATCGTACCTGGAGTTGTACGTGTGGACTTCTAATTGGGAATTAGTACCCCTGGACCCCCGAATGTTTTGGTTTCGACGCGTCAACACTGATAATATATCACCCTAATTAACCGTGTTGGTTTAGGAGAAGGAGAATCTTGGACTGAAGTTCCTCTACACGATGTGTTTCTTCATATTTTCTTTTTCTTGTTTTCTAGTTTGCATCGTGAGTCACTTTTTGGGTTTTTGTTGTTTTTAGCAAAAATTTTCCATCTTCAATACCCGAGTGTTTTTGTTGTTTTTAAAATTTTAGGTACTCATAAGATGTTCTAACCATTGACTTTTGAGGAATAGTTTTATTCTAGTATATTTTGGAGTGATAAATGAGTGAAAATAGCTAATAATCGTCAAAATTCGATGCTAGTGGTTTGTAAGCCCTGAGATCGTGAGGTTAAAACGTGTATGTAAAGGTTAATAACAGGCATAATGGTTTTGTTGTTTGGTTTCCCCTTTTGAACGGTAAGGACCCGATGAGATTGATGTAGATCAAGAAGCTCGGGTAACACTTAAACAAGAACCATACTTCACTGCTGTAGGCAGTATTTTCCTAAGTGTGTGAAACTTGTGTGGTGTTGTGTGTTGCTCTCTTTATATAGAGAGGCTTGTAAGGTTTAGAGATAAACCATTTGGAGTGATCGAAGGCCGCTAAAGTGCCAAGTGTCGATCATCCGGGAGCAGACAAGGAGGACAGATATCATTCGTCCCTTAGCTCGTAGTGGTGTTTGTCGTGCGTCCCACTGTGCAGTGTCAGATGGTATATCTTAACTGCTAGTGACAGTTGGGGAGCAGTATCTTTGTCCTTATTCAGTTAGGCCTGAGAGGTCCTTCCAGACCTACGTGGCCTGGGATTGAAGGGTTTGAGTTTTAGTGAAATGAATGAGAATGGGCTAAGGACTTTGATGGTAATTTATGTCCTTGGTATATCCGGGATAGGGATGAGAGGGTTTTTTACACCCTTTTGCATTAAGAAATTTCCTTTGTAACAAATTAAAAAGAAACATGTAATAAAACTGTGTAAGAAGGGAATTGTTACCAAACAGGACATTAAGCAAACAATAAACCGGCCCTTAGAGTAATTGTTTAATAAACCAAAAGAGATACTTGTAAAGGTGATTTTAGCACCAAATTTAATTTTTTTATGACATATAGGAGTGAAACTTTAGTTTTAATGAGCGTCTCTATAATAACCTGAAAATTCAAAACGGCATTTGAATGTATTGATACGAATATTACATAAAGTCTGTAAACATTTGGTTAAATAAAACACCTATGATATATCTAAACTACAAATTTGATGTACTAAACCTAAGTGCTATAAAAATCGGCTCACTCTTTTTCCCCCTAAAGGAATATAACACGTTTTATATGTTATGAAGGGACCGAATATTCTTTTTATCTTGTATCCAAATTATCACATTAAGGTATAGTTAATGAATTTGAAAACTTTGAGAAGAATGAGTCCCCCCCCCCCTTATCCCCTAAACTCGGCAGCCTATCCATATTATTTCTCCTCATTGTTTCTTCTCTAGTAAACCGCATACAATATTTGCATCTCACACAAAACCCTAAATAAATATATACTAGACGGCAGCTTCATTGTGCTCTCATTTTCTCCCAAGAGAAGGAGGTACGAAGGTAGTAGCAAGGTGGTGTGATCGTGGGTGTTCATTCGAAGGAGGATTTTGGTTTTGGTTTGATAGGTTTTGATTCTTGGTGTTCTTGCTTTCGTTCATACATCCGACCCAAGAGGTATATCGACCTATTCACTCGACATACATACAACCTCTTCATACTAGTTGTCGAAGCCCGCCCGATGGGCGGTCATGCTTTGTAATTTTTTCTTTTGTAAGTTTCACGCTCTTTATTATAATTGTTAATTACCGAGACACATAAAAATGAATCTTGGATTATTTAGCGATTAGCAATTGTCTATGTTGTTTATTTTATGTTTTGTTGTCTTATACATTGTCAGTATTAGTGTATTTGTACTTTTTATATGTCAAAGTGATTTGGTATTTACTACTGGCTCAACTTTTTATGCATTCATTATTATTATCTTTTTAGAATGCATGTATGGCGTTATTTTTTATTTATGTATTTTTTTATGAGAATACATTTTTGTATCCTAATAACATTTGAACCTGGTTTGATGTATACATTTTTAATGTTTATGTTATTTTTTTTTTGTTAAAAAATATCAATTTTATAATCAATATTGAATGAATACATTTGCATGCAGGTTAATGATTACTTGTGAGTAGACTTAAGCCTACAATGGTTACTATCTTTATTTGATTCTTTAGCTTCAGTTTATTTATTAAAATGGTTACTTGTTCTTGCCATCTAGAGATAAGATAGAGAGAAACTCAAAAGTTATCAGGCATCAACTATTCTCATCTGCATTGTGTGAAAGGTAAGAGATTTTTAATCTCGTAGCATTATCTAATCGTGTTTTCTTTCTTAACCGTATATAGTAGTTAATTTTATTGATTCTGTTAATTATATTTGATTAGGGTTTTATAGTATGTGTTGATTTCGGCAGTTGATTATTACAATATTTTTGTTGTTGTTGATTATAATCCTCTAATTTAAGTTGTATATAGGTGATGTATGTGTTTGTTGGTATAAACCCTAAATTGTTTTCTATGTTGTTAAGAGTATTGTTTAACTGTCGTTTATAGATTTTTTTAGTTGTGGATCTGCAATAAGTATTAAAGTTGTATTTTTTTATTAATATAGGTTGTAAATATTATTGATTTTGGTAGGATGTATAGAAAACCATGTGTTGATATTTGTTTTAGTGTATAATGATTTAACCCTGTTACTATGATATGTTGCGAAAGTGATGTTTGTTAGATGTAGATGTTTTGTTTGTCTGTTATTGCATACATGTTGTACTGGTGTTCATTATTATAATATTCTTTGAGTGTGTATTTGAAGGACTGATTCCTGTTTTCATGTTTGCTACATGTTAGGTGTTTTTGGATTGTGATATGGTTCATGTTCCGCGTGATATTTGTTTTGCTGTATAATGATTTAATCGTGTTAATATGATATGTTGTGAAATTGATGTTTGTTATTGCATACATGTTGTAATGGTGTTGCTTATTATAATGGTATTTGAGTGTGTTTGAAGGACTGATTCCTGGTTTTCATGTTTGATAGATGTTAGATGTATTTGGATTGTGGTATGTTCTGTAATGATGTGCTTGTTTAACTTGTTTTGATTGCTTGCAGAATAATGACAACACAATTCATCAAGGATTATAATCATGTAAAAGATATGGGAACTTTGGTAAGTGTTTATGTGATTATATTCCAATAATAATCTTCTTATACATGTTTTTTGAGTTTTTTTGCTTATGTATTTGTTTGTTTGTTGTATGTAGGTACTCCCTGATTACTATCATATTAACTACTATAACAATAAGGACTATGTGTACCTAATTAATAATAATAAGGTTAAAAGGAAACTTTTTATTTGTCGGGAAAGAGGGAGCGAAGAATGGAGTTTATTTGGTGCAAGCTGGAATAACTTCATAGAGCAAAGTGGCTATTTGAATACTAGGACTTTGCATTTCATAAAGGAGGCTGCAGACACCTTTTTTTGTTGCAGCGTATGATGCAGATGGATGGGAGAGCGGTGGTTATGGGAGAATTCATACACGGAATAGGCTGGTTAGATGCATTGCTGAAGTTGGGAATAATTGAAGCTTATCACCGGTAAAGTTATGTTATACTTGTATATATGTAAAAAATTTTGAATTCATAAAGTTTGTTTTAATACTTTCGAAATTTGTTTTATTAGTGGTTTCCTGTCGAGTTCCTTCAAGATGTTGAACGCAATGATTTTGTGATTGAACTTTCGGATTGTGAAATATATGTGGTTGCAAACCGGGCTGTTATTCCTGGGACTTTGGATATCGTTGGTTTTCAGTTTAATGTTCACTGGAACACGGTTGTTCGTCATGCAAATCTAATGGTTGGTGAGCGAGTTGTGTTGACCAAAAAGACTGATATGCGATTGGCGTTGATGAGGTTTGATAACGATGGTTTTCAGCTCATACATGAACAACATTACCCCACACGGCTTGCGTTTGTTCAAGGACATGATGCAAATGAGCCAGGTAGTATTATGTTTTATTGTAACATTTATTCAATTTTACGTGTTAATTTGAGGTGAATCAGTTGTATGAGTTTGGGCTGAGTAACGTTTACTTTGTGTCTGATATTCGTTAGATGAAAGATTGGTACACGGGTGTAACTAGTTCCAACATGGAGTGCACTTGACTGAAGATAATACTTTCTCCAAAGGCTTTTCCCGTTTGTGCTTGATTCTGGAAGAATGGTAAGGGTTCTTACTTTATATAGATTATGTTGTGTGAAAGTTTTAATAAATATTTAATAGTAAAAGCGTTGAAGTTAATAAGTTGTTGTAATTGCTTTCAGACTATACCAAGCGGTTTTGTTTCTGATAACAATTTGCAACAATTTGACCATGCAATTCTAAGGAGGATGGACAGTGAACACTGTGTAGTTCTGAAAATTGAGCATCACGCTGATAGGCTATGGAGAAATGATCATATGAACTTTAGCACAAATTGGAGGACTTTGGCTGAAGATTTCCAGTTTCAATGAACAAAATGATCAGATTCCAGATGGTTGGAACAACATCGATCCGACCTTTGAAGTTCAGTTGTTTAATGGGCCTATTCCGTTGGTGGCTGTGTTTGATGTATGCTGAAATTATAAGATGATGGTAGTCTGATGCTTTGTGTTTTGAGGAAAGGTTAAACTTTGGTTTTTTGTGGAGTTAACTTATGGTGTACTTGTTACTTAAGTAGTGTTTGATGGACTTATTTTCAATTAGGGGTAAATTGATTTGAATGACAAGCTTCAGGATTGTATGGATTTTGTAAACAATAAGTATATTAGGACCTATAATATTTTTTACATATATGTGTCTCCTACGTTAATTGAAGGTGATAAGAGGATGTTACACAAATGCACTTGGGAACGACACAAGGAACACTTTGGTGAAATGAAGGAATCATTCTATATTCCTTATGCTGAAATTGTAGACAGGCAACGACTTGTAAGTGGTTTTTTTTTTTTTTTTTTTTTTTTTTTTTTTTTTTTTTTTTTTTTTTTTTTTTTTTTCATTTTTTTTGTATTTATATATATTTTTTTTATAACTTATTAACTGTGCAAAGTTGAATATTATTATTTTGTTGATTTTCTTTAATTGCAGACCATACCAGCTAATTTTCTTGATGATTATCCGATGCACACTTATACAAACTGTTACATTAGACATCAACAAATAGAGTATAGGATGGTTGTGAAAATGGTTCCTCACAATGAAGCACCGGAATGGACAAATCATGTAATCATTACTGGTAAATGGAAAAAGTTTTCTTCTGAGTGCTCCATCAAGTTTCACCAAATGTTAAGGTTCAGATACATACTCAATCTATAGGTCTTGGATGGTGATAACCCAGGAGTGTACCCTGTATTTCATGTATGTTAGACAATTGGTTAACTGAATTTTTTTGTGTTTTGTTTGATGATAAATACATGTCAGATGGTATGCTGGATTAATTATGGATTATGTAAGTGTTTAAGTTTGGTTTATGGTAATGTAGTACTGTATCGGTAGGATTATGTATTAAGATTACTTTGGTAATTATGTGTTGGTCTTATTTGCGGAAATATTATAACCTACCCATGTTGTTGATGTTTTGAAACAAACTTGATTTTGTTGTGATATTGTTAGCATTATGTAATCTAATATTATCCATGTGTATTGGTCAGGATATTTTATGTTTCACTAATATGTGTTAATGATATTCCAATCACGTTTAGGCCGCTATACTATCTTAACACACATGGAATATAGGTACTTTCTGCAGTTCACCATCGATTAATTGAATCTCATAACCCACCAGTTTCAGGCGCATCATCTTTTGTTCTTCAAAGCCACAATCTTGACCAAACTGATGCCAGTTTCCCTCCATGATCAAAGCTTTTATCTTAAAAGGGTTATGTCTGTGTAAAACCGCATGCAGATTGACTCGGTAACACCGTTTCCTTTTTACGATCTCTCCTTTTGTGTACTTGTGCATGTTCAAGTCCTCCCAGATTTCTGATTTAATTTTCTGTTTGGTACAGCATTGTTATTTAAAAAAAAAGTTAAGCATTCATATAAAGTTCCATTATAACTTGAGCGGCTAAATGTATAATTACAAATAACTGCCCAAGAAATAATAGAACTTCATACTAAGCCCAACACGTACCTCTCATGCACATCATGTTTTATAAAGTAGCTTCAAGTTTACTATTTCATCTATGTGGGACATCATGTAGCTATTTACATAAAGCTTATAAACTCAATATATAATACTAATAGGGTGCAAACAAACCCAATATATAAATCAAAAAACATGTTGCACTGGTAATGGGTGAGTTGTTAGCTCATGATCAGATTTATAGATTGTTATAAAATTAAATGTCGTGATTACCTCAAGATTTTTGAAAGAGCTGTTGATTTTCCAAGATTTGATAGAAGCTTAATGGAGGAGGAGATTCAGTCGAATAATTATGATGGGATGGGATATAGGGAGAGTTGGTTTGCATGTTTTATTGTTAACCCAAAGTCCCAAACCGACTTATGGTTGACTTGTTTGGACCTTTTTTTTTTAAATAAAAAAAAATAAGCATTAATATGAATTTCCATTATAACTTGTGCAACTATATGTATAATAACATATAACCGCCCAAGATTTAATAGAACTTCATTCTAAGCCCAACACGTACCTCTCATGAATATCAAGTTTTATAAAGTAGCTTCAATTTTACTATTTCATCTATGTGGGACATCATGTATTTATTTAAATCAAGCTTATAAACTCAACAATTTTAACCATGTTAACTTATGTTAACAATTAACATATTGGATTTGTTAGTAGCCCAATATTAATAACATGATATCTCTTATAGCCCAACAATTAAAGATCTTTTAGTTTGAATGTTTATAGTGTGTTAGTTATTTGTAAATGATTATCGGCTACATAAGGCAAGTTGCACCCTATTAGGTATTTTCTATTGAAGTTCCATTTGTATTAGAGCTTTAAGGCTAGTGTAAAGGTTACAAATCCGATCATGTTCAATCTTTAAAAAATAACGAATAATATTATGTATGCCATTTATAGTAGTTTGTTATAGGTTTCAAAGTTTTATCAAGTTAGGATGTTTTTGGATTTTGAACATTGGTTTTCTGTAATGACGTTAAAACATTACAATCAAGTATGCTATAATATAATTCCTCAGTTGCTGCTGAAAATTTGTACACAAACAATTCTAAATTACATCTGAAAACCTAATCATACATACTATAACAATTAGGTTCCAGCAGTACTAACTTTCAAGTTAATACGACTCCTTTAAACTCATAATAGCAGTACAAAATTTCAAGTTAGTACTGCTTCTTTAAACTTAGTACTGTTAAAGCTTTTTAGTAACACAAAATTCAAAAGTATATAAGCAGTTCATAATACGATTCATATAATTTTATATAGACAGATTATACGATTTATAAAGTTAGGATGTAAGTATCCTAATTCCAAAAAAGTAAAATAAAAATGTTTCTAATTTGGTTGTGGCGTCATACACTGATAACCTGTGATAGCATATTAACAAACATGGAATATTGGGACTCGCTGTAGTTGGTCTTCATCTGATTGAACCTCATAACGCACCAGCTTTATACGCATCATTTTCTGTTGTTCAAAGCCGCAATCTTGTCCAAACTGATACCAGTTCCCTGCCATCACCAGGGCTTTGATCTTAAAAGGGTTGTCTGTGTGTAAAACCAGATGCAGCTTGACTGAGTAAGCCCATTTCATGTGTACGATCTCTGCTTTCCTGTACTTGTGCAACTTCAAGTTGTCCCAGATTTTGGATTCGATCGCCTGTTTTGTAAAGCGGATTATGGGGTTAGTTTCATTTTTTCAATACAGATATTTTACGTTTTTTGGTTTGCTCATTTATTGTTTGTATCTTACCAGTGGATAGTAATATCCAACTTCTAGGCGGAACCGTGTGTAAACGACCATGTCTTCATTTACATGAGCATTGTGATGGTGCCATGTGCAAATGTGATGCATTCTCGGGTCTGCAATAATAATGTGATTGCGTTTTTATGCAGTTTGATAATAGATGGTTATGATGGTTTGATTTATTTTAAAATTATAAGTAAAAATGAAAAACAGAGACTTTGACTTACCATTACGATCTCAATAAAGAATTGGTCTAGGTGGTCTCTTTAGCAAATTAGTTCGTATGTCTTCCCTACTAAGTCCAAGACCATCATAGCCTCCTATGACCACAATTGATAATGTGTATCTTTCCAGGTTTGTAAAGACAAGTTGTTGACCCCACTCTATCCCCGCTGTCACAAAGAAGTCGTCCCACCCGTAACCTGTTAAGCCATTCATCCTGACGGCCCTATCCTCCCAAGGTTTAACCCGCTTGTGGCGAACATGGAAAGCCATTCCTGCGTACATGAGGGTGAAATTTTTTTGCCAGATATCTTGTAAGAAATCACCTGGTAGTAACTACACGGAGAAAAACGGATTTTATAATTAAGTTATACATTGATAACAACATTTAATTTAGTTTTGAATCGAGAGTATGATTACAATATAGATGTTTGATTACCGTGATTCCTGGAGCATACGTTGCCAAACACATGGTCATTCTTGGTCCTATTTTTCATCTATCGTATCCCACACACTCTGATCCACTAATGTCGTAGACTGTCACGTAGTAGTCATCTTGTCCGATCCTAACAAAATGCATTGTAGTTGTAATGCGAGGAACATTTGCTGCAACAAACTCAGACCACTCTTTGTCACATAGCACCCATTTTCCGTCTCTTTTTTGGAGCTCTGTTTTGTAACGGTACCTGTCGGTACCATTCAGGTAAAACATGTTGCTTTCATTCTTGAAGTACTCTGCAAAAACATCCGGCAAGATCTATTGTTGAGAATCGTAACATAAACCAAAATATTTTATTCCTTGACTTAAATTGCATAACTGTTTATGCATTAATATACAACATAAATATGTATGAATAAGGTTTACCTGTTGATTTTCAAATGTGTCCTGCGTGTATTGGAACAGAAATTGTTGACCATCTTGTTTGAAGTGAATCTGGTATGTAACCTGGTGTAAATCATGGTTTTTATAAAAGTAATACTTGAATGTTGCCAAAATCTTTAGACAACATTATACTGTTTTAGGCCAAAAATAACACAGAGGAATACATTGTGTACATTCAAGCACAGCGGCAATCACACGTTTGTTTTCACTACTGTTAGGACGGTTACGATTATCATTAGTGTATGTTTAATGTAAACCTATGATTAAATTATTTCTAAGATTAGAAGTTTATACATTGTTACTATTATCATGATATGCTAATATAGTGTTGTTATATTATACATAATGTCTGGATTAAGAGAATTCCATAACTGATTGTCTGGTTTTGGAGGTTCAATTGGTTATAATCGTAAGAGTATTTATGGCTGTGATTGTTGGTCAGGTACAGGTAAGTTTTTAAGTAATTGTGGACTATAACACAGTATGATTAACCTAAGGTTATCATGAATATAGCTTTAATATACATCTAAGAAGACAAATATGTCAATTATGGCAGAGTAAAAAATTATGGGGGTTGGTTAACAGATATGTTACAGGTAAGCACTTTGCACTATAAACCATCTAGTGAGTGTGATAATAATATCAAAAAACACAAAGTATAAGTAACAGTTTAAACATTGTGGGGGTTGGTTATCAGATAATTGTTACCACTACGATTGAACAATAAATCACGATTACAAACCTTCGGCTAACATCAAAGTAACTCTGGCATAATACTAACAAATCCAGTAAGAGTATTTATCACTGTCATTGTTGGTCAGGTAACTATTTAAGTAATTGTGGACTATAACACACTATGATTAACCTAAGGTTAACATGAATATAGCTTTAATACACATCTAAGAAGAAAAATTTGTCAATTATGGCAGAGTTAAAATTTGGTGTTAACCTATCTTAAACATAAATCCAAAAATACAAATGTATTTAGTTTATGTATGAATCTTTAACAATATGTTACAGGGTACGACTTTGCACTAAAAAGTATTTAGTGAGTGTGATAATAATATTAAAAAACACAAAGTATAAGTAACAGGTTAAACATTGTGGGGGTTGATTATCATATAATCGTCACCACTAAAATAGAACAGTAATTCACGATTATAAACCTTCGGCTAACATCAAAGTAACTGTGGCATAATACTAACAAACCCAGTATATAAATCAAAAAAGATGTTTATTGGTAATGGGTGAGTTGTTAGCTCATGATCAGATTTATAGATTGTTATAAAATTAAATGTCGTGATTACCTCAAGATTTTTGAAAGAGCTGTTGATTTTCCAAGATTTGATAGAAGCTTAATGGAGGAGGAGATCCACTCAACTCACTTCTCTTCATCACCATGAGTTTTGTAATAGTGGACATAGAAGATTTTCATGTTGAACGTTAGAGTCCAAGAGAGCCAAGGGGGAAGAAAAGGTACGAGAATGAACAATTTCTTTTAGTTCTAGATAGTCAACTAATGACAGTATCTAGGTTATGAGAGGAATATATATATATATATATATTATATATATATATATATATATATATATATATATATATATATATATATATATATATATATATAAGACTATTCCTTACGTATATACATATGTATAGTAATATAGGTATATATATGTATATAAATATTTAGATATATGTATGAAAGGATTACACACTAACAAACACATAAGTATTAACTAAAATAAGCATTTTAGACCAACGGGGGCATGCAATTAGCTAGTTCATCAATCATATAATATAGTAGTGAGCATGAAAAAGAGGCGTACCTTTTAGTCTTCAATAAATAGTCTTCAAGCACTTTAAAGCGTTTATATTGACTTATAGAAGCCAATCATAGATGAGATACCGAATTTCCCGATGAGTTAACAATTTAGCCACTTGGTCCCCATTGTCTAATTGGTCCATAGTTGTTTGAACCAAACATGGTTTGCAATTGACTATGATGCATATATGGTGGAAGTATTCCCCAAGGATTGAAACTTGGTGGATTTGAATAATTCCACATTGGGTGACTATTATTATGGAGGTTTTGTCTATTTTGGTTTCTTCTAGGTTGAGGAGTTTTAGGCTGAGGGTGAGGACTAAGTGGTCTTCTAGGAGGAGGTGTTTTTACCTTAATTTTGGTTTAGAATATCCTACTTCGGTTTTTAAAGATGGTTTGTAGAAAATCTTTACTTCCTCATTACTAGCAATGGGTATTTTTCTATCTTTCATAAGTATGTAATTAGGTTTTGACTCTAAAGATTTTTTCTTACTAGATTCACATTCAAACTTTACATTTTTAGTTTCACTAGTTGAAGCCTTAGTTGAATTAAATCCTAAGCCGGTTTTATCTCCTGATACTCTTTGAAAACTTATTATTTTGTTAAGTGAATTACTACTATTTTCGAATTTGTCAAGTTTGCAAATTTCTTCCTTAAATTTTTCGTTTTCATTTTTAATCTCTTGACATGTTTTACATTCTACAAAAACTTCTTTGCCTTTTTCTAAGTTGTGTAGTTTAGTTTTTAGTTCGAGTATTTCGATTTCTAATTGATTATTTATCCGTTTTAGTGATTTATTTTTAATCATAACTTTTTGACCCTAGTTTGCACAACCTATTATATTCGCTATCTAGGTCTTTTTCGTCTAATGATAAATTTTCATCACTAAAGTATTCGGTTTCGGAAAATACCTCATTTGATGTCTTTGCCATAAGACATTTTTCTTCCTTTGTGGTTTCTTTCTCATCTTCATCACTATCACTCCATGCTCCTCCAACGAACGCCTTTTGATTTTGCTCCTTTGACATCATTGGACATCTTTCGATGAGATGATTTGGATCACCGCATTTAAAACACTTCCTCTCGCTCTTACTAGTTTTGTCATCTTTATTTCTTTGGAATGCCTTTCTTTCGTCATGTGGTTGTCTAACGAATCTTCCTCGTCTTTTGAAGAATTTCTTGAAGTCTCTTACGGCCATGGCATATTCTTCGTCATCGCTTTCGGAGGTTGAACTATCTTCGTCACTAGATTCCTTCCTAGCTTTCAAGGCGATTGACTTGCTTTGCTCTCTTTTTCCTTTGACCATCTCGGAGTCTTTCTTTAATATTGCTTCGTAGACTTTCAAGTTTCCAATCAACTCGTCAAGTTGAAGAGTTGATAAGTTCTTCGATTATTCAATCGCCGTAACTTTAGCCCGCCATTTTGGATGAAGAGCCCTAAGAAATTTCCTAACAAAATTCTTACTAGAAAAACTCTCATCAAGTGCTTTTAAACTTGTGATGATAGTGTTAAACCTAGCAAAAGCATTATCAATTGATTCCTCTTCTGGAATCGTAAATTGTTCATATTGTTGAACAAGAAGATCTATTTTATTATCTTTGACTTGACTATTACCTTGGTGAGTTATTAGTAAAGAGTTCCAAATTTCTTTTGCGGTTTCACACAAAAGATTCTTTCGTATTCTTTACGCGGTAATGCATTATAAATAACTGTTGGGAATTAAATGTTCTGAAGATTAAGTATCAAGAATTACAAGTATTAACAGTTCCTTACTGCTGTGAAGAATACTCTAACAGTTCCAACTGCTGGTGTATATCTTAGGACTGTTCAAGTTATATCTAACCATACTAACTGATGTTGGTACTGGTAGTACAAAGAAGGGACTGCTAGTTGATACTGCTGAGTGGATAATTGTCACATATACAACTGCTGGTTGGATAAGTATTGAAAAGATATTTGTGTACTAAAGTCAAGGATATACGGTAGATAATATCTTTTAGCAAAGTGATCAATATCAAGTTGTGTACTAAGATACATGTTGTATCTTATGTACTAACACACTCAAGATAAGTTAGCAAGTAGTTTGACTAGACTTAACAATATTGTAAAAGATCTTTCTTGTAATATAAAAGAAAGATCTTAGACTAGAGATATAGAGTGTTCAATAGTGTGTTAAAACTGATAGTGAAAAATATATCTCTCAAGAACATAGAAACTTAAGATTCAAGGTTGTAACCCTAGTGATAACTCAAGATCACTCGTATTATTATCTTAATAATATTGAATCGTTTGGTGTTAATCTTTCATTGTTCATTGACATATAACAAACACAACTGTTCCATTTCCATAACCATAATAACCTTCTAAGTGTGATTAAGTAGATTCGCATACTTAATCATATTAACTCAATATATCATACACACAAAGTACAAAAGGTTTAACCACCTTAACCGTGTGTCGAATCCTAACAAGTCTCATTAACCATTTTTGCTTCATTATTTTTAGCAAGTTTTCTTTTTAAATCATCATTTTTTTTTTCAAAAGGTACTATTTCATCCTTTTTAGTTTCTGGATTATTTTGAATAGGTAAAAAATCACCATTAGTAATAACATGCCAAAGATCTAGATTTTTGATTTCACATAAGTTTCGAATCGATTTTTCCAGTAAAGAAATCCATCACTTTCAAATAGTGGTGGTCTTTGCATAGATTGCCCTTCTAAATATTTTTCGGATTCCATAGATTTTCAAGTTTTAAAATACAATTTATTTTAAAAATCTTGTTTAACCTGGCTCTGGTACCAATTGTGGAAAACTAGAAGGGGGGGGGGGTTGAATAGTTTTACGTCTTTTTAATTTTATTATGAAAACCTTTGTTTACTTTTTAAAACTTTGATTCGATCTTATGTGAATTCAACTCTTGAACAATATGAACAAATATAAGTAAATGTAAATAAACAATGCAAGTAAAGTAAATGAAATGAAATGAAAGATAGAGATGGAAAGATCAAACCACAACGCACGGATTTATAGTGGTTCAGCTACAAGGACACCTTCCTTGCCCTACTCCACTCCTCGAGTCACCTACTCGAGAGTTCACTTCACTATGTCAACAAACTCCCTTGTGGCGGAGAAACCTTGCACACTTTTGCTTAAACCAATTTAACGACACAAAGCTAGATGTCGAGTCCTAATCGTAGCTAGAACCAATCTCACAACTTCTACACAACTTATTCACAACTTCTTCACAATGGCTTCACAACTTCTTCACGACGGCTTCACAACTTGTTCACGGATACTTCACGACTTCTTCACTACGGCTTCACAACTTCTACACTACTTCTTTACAACACCACTACTTACTTACACTTTGATCTACTTATTACAACTACACAACACCTTATCAAATTCTTTACACAACTACAAAACAATATGAATTAAACTACAATACTTCTTCTCTAATTGTTGAAGGAGTATTCTTCTTTTGCACTTGGATGGTGGAAGCTTGGATCACTTAGAAACCAATGCTTAAGAATATATGATCAAAGGATTTAGAAAGATATAAGAAGAGATTTAGAACAGAAGGTTTTGGGGTGCAAAAGGTGAGGAAAAAGTCCAGGAATGAACCAGTATTTATAGGCAAAGCTGGGGGGCTGAGGAGCGTGGCCGGTCCCCTTAATAATTAAGGGGGCCGCCTAGTTAATTAAGGGGGCCGCCCAATGTATCCGTTGCCCAGCTTTGTCTTTTTGTGGGGAAGGTTTTTCTGGAACATTTTTGCCATTTTTGGTTAAAAATTTGAATTCATATATTTATAATGGATTTAATATATTTACTTAATACCAAAAATGATTTTCTAAAAGATATAAAATGTTTGTGTTATTTTATAAAAAATCTAGTGATTAAGAAAAAGTTCCTTTGATCATATAATGCATTAGGCATTTGTTTATTCATACCTTAAGTGATTAAGTTGTTAAAATAGATATTTACAACTAAATACTTGTTTACGTCATAATCTTTCGTTTAATGATTTTACATTTTGTGATTATCAAAACGTAGAGATATCGAAAAATATTAATAACGTGTTTAGGCATTATTTATATCAACAATCTCCCCCTTTTTGATGATTACAAAATCTAAACTCATTAAATTAAAAATTAATTTTTAGACAAGTATTTAGTGAGTTTATATCTACTTCTCCCCCTTTTTGTAGAATCAAAAAGGTTATGCCGATAATGAAAGCTCCCCCTTGATGTGTGCTCCCCCTCGTTCGAGGGCACCAAGGAGTCGAGCTATGGAATGCTTGCAAAAAAAATATTAGAAGTACAAGTATATATATATAGCAAAAAGAAAAAAAATGAGCAAGCATATTGAAGATAAACATTCATTAAGTAGAAATGTTGTGTATAAATACACAACCATACAAGAGTACATCATGATTAAAGCATACAACAACTAGCAAGTAATGCAACCAAGCATACTACATGATCATACAAAGAGTACATGAGCTTTCATAGAGCTTGCAAACAAAATGGTGGAAAATTCATTATTGGTTAAGCATTGCATATGCTTAATTTGGAGAAAATGAAGGCGGTGGTGGTGAAATAGGTGAAGATGGTGGAGGTGGTGGTGGAGGTGGATTTGTTAGCATGTGTTCAATATGTGAAAACATGTATTGCATTTCATCTCAAAGACCAAAGATGATGGTTCGGTTGTGGATACAACAAAGGCAAGTATCCCCATGGGCTTCAAGTAAGCCCCAAGGTATGGGATTGACAAAGAATGGTGGTGTGATTGGTGAGGATGAGAAATGAGCATCAAGAGGTGTGATTGGTGAAAGGGAAATAGCAAGTTCGGTGTATGGAGGTTCTTGAGTGGGAGGTGGTGTTGATGCTCTTGGTGGTGGTGTCATTTGTGGTGATGATAAGTGTGAGTTTATGTAATCATTGATGGATGAGGATGAAGGTATGGAGGAAGAGGATGTGCCATGAGTGGAAGGTGTTTTGGATGGTGCATTGGGTGCACTAGGAGATGAGCATTTAGGTAGTGGTGATGGAGTGGTGTTTTCTTCTTGAGTTAGATCAATGAAGAGTTGTTTAGGGGGTATGATGACAATCTTTTGTTTCTTTGAAGTCTTAAAGATGGAGGTTTTTTGTGATAACATGGTGGATTAGGATGGTGTTTGATGGAGGTGAAGAGTGATGGAATGAGGAGTTATCATTTGAAGGGAATTTATAATGTGAAAACATGGTTGGTTTAGGTAAGTTTTTGAAGTTTTGTAGTAATATTCCAAGATCAGTTGGGTTATTAAGAGAAATGTTAGCTGGGACTAGAGAAAGGGGTCACAAGATGCAAAAGGAAACAGTAAAATTTACTGTCTAGATGGCCGGTCCCTTTAATTGTAGGCCGGCCCCCTTAAATATTAAGGGGACCGCCTAGTAAAATTAAGGGGGCCGCCCATCTGGTGTTTTCCCAGGCGACCAAAAAAATTTTTTTTCCAGAAAAGGGTCAATTTTTAAGTGTGTATTTGCAGCAAGCTCTGTTTGGAATATATACACTAAGAATGATCAAATAGTAACAAAAACATATTAAATAATCATGCATACATGTAAACTATCATAGGCATATCATAAAGCAAGCATACCAATAACATGAATCTAGTAGCAAGGTCCTAACATGATAATAGTTAAAATCCTAACATAATCGAAGATACAAGAAAATAAATGTCAAGTATATCCGAATATATCGGATCAATAGCACCACACATAATTGTCTAATAAGATAACAACATTGTTCAAATAAGCCAACATCAACATCTCTATTTCTTCTTCCCGAGTATCTTCCTAAAGCTTTTCAGATAGACTTGAATCCACCTCGAACCTCCTGATGCATTTGTTGAGTAGTGTTGAGCAATGAGGTTTGTCGTTCAAAAAGGAGTTGATCGGTTTGTTGGGAAGGAAGAGGAACTTGATAGTCGGTATAATTAAGTTCCATAAGATCATCAACGAAGGTCGTGGGAGATGGGGTACTAACACGTGAGATGCCTTCCTCCTCATCATCACCTTCCCGATGAGATGTAGAACCACGAGTGCGAAGAACATAGGGCCACGAGATTTGCCCTTGTCACTTCGAGATCGGCGAGGTTGGTTAAGAGTAAGAGGACGCAAGACGGGATGAATGAACTCATAGATATCACTCTCAAGATGTGGGTATTGTTCCATGACATGACGATAAAGTCAAGTGAGGAACATATCATAGGGAAGGTTGGCATTTGGAGTATTTTTGGCGGAGATGATACGATGGACAAAGAGATAAGCCAAATTGTATTGTTCTTCCACAACAACACAATAAAACATATGAGCGATGCTAGCCGTGAGGTGATCACGGTGACCGCCGGTACCAAACGCATTCTCGCGAATGAGTTCTTCCCAATGCTTCATGTCGGGGCTTAGTTCTTTGAGAAGGATTTGATTTGCATGAATATCGACATTTCTCGACTTCATTCTTCTGCTAGTCGTACCACGTTCTAGCTCAAGTAGTCGACGAATGTCATCAGGAGTTGGAATCTCATAATAGTATGGACTATCCTGAGGTCGATTTTGTTCAAGAAACGAAAGATCCCATTCATTTGCAAAAACGGCCTGACCATTGTGGGGAATTTTAAGGATTTGACCAAACTGAGCAAGAGTGAGAGTGATGAATTCGTTTTGGATCATGAAAGAGATGAGAATATAACCATAGTCATCGGTTTGCACCGTAACTTGGCTATAGAAGTCAAGAACGAAACGAGGAATGATAGGTTCATTTATTTTGAAAAGACAATTGAGGCAAACATTGGTGAACATTCGTTCGATATTATCGGATTGGTAATAGGATTGATCGACAACTCTTCCCTCATGAATGTTTCTATTTTCAATGGGACGATAAAGACATGCAATGGCGGGAGATATGCCGGGAGTAGCGGAGACTTTTGGAATATATTGTTTGGTTTTGGAAACATCACCAACCGTGGCTTTAGGCATTTTCACCTAAACAAGATAACAACAAGAAAATAAGAAAAGAAAAAAAAAAAAAAAAAAAAAAAAAAAAAAAAAAAAAAAAAACATGCATATGTTGTATATGCTACTCATGTGGAACGTAAACATACTTCGACTCTAAAAATTTAAATCCTAAGAAGTAGTTTACAATGTTCCTTGGTTTTAATTTTTAACTCGCTTAAAATGTATTTCATGATGTTAAGGAGTAGTTATAGAGATATTATGATAAAGAACCAAAAACATCCAAACGCTCCCTTATACATCATAAGCCACTTTGAAATGTGGCTAGACGAACATTAGATTGTATATCTAGCTATTTCTTACAGTATTTATGTTAAGTAACTTATTGAAAAGATGAAAACGTAGATTTTGACTCAAAAATACCTTTTAATATGTTGTGCCAAACGCTCCATTTACTAGAAAAATAACGACTAATATCTCAATATACATATGAATTATGTATCTTGATGACTCAAAATTACTAGTTGCGTGTTTATAAACTTGACAATTAGTTGTGAAATTTATTTCGATTTAATTTCGACGATTTTATGACCTAATCCAAACACCCTCTTATGTTTAATAAAACCATTTTTCATGATTTGAAAAATATATTTTTAGGATTAAAGAGTTGTGATAATATAATGTGGTTAGTTTTAACAAGTGTTTATGGCATGATTCAACAATGAAAAAAAATTTGAATAAGAGTGTATGGTTTTTCAAAATTTTGACATGAGGGTTTTTGATTACTTAGTTTTTAGTGTTGATTAAGTATTCTAATCCTATGGGGAGCATTTGGTTATGAAAATCCTAGACTTAATTTCAATAAAATTCGAATTTGAAAAACTTGAATAAAATACCTAATTATGATTAGACTCAAAATTGGATGAAATTAGACAAAATGTGTGTTGGAAAACTTACAATATATGTTGTTAATCGTGTTGTAAGCATTTGCCCTTTGCGAATTAAGCCCGAATTGGTGATTTGGTAATTGATTTTGGGGTTTTTGGGGTGGTGTTTTTCGTTCACAGCAAGTAGAGGGAAGGATAGTTTGAGAAATGGAGTGTTTGGCAAAAAAATTCAAGGAGGAAAACGGTTTTGGGAGTATCAGATGGGCGATCCCCTTAAACATTAAGGGGACCGCCCTCGATAACAAGTCGGATCCCCTTAATCATTAAAGGGACCGCCCTCCAAAAATCAGAAATGTCGCGAAATAAGTTGCTGAAAGTAAAATATTTATATATATATAGATAGATTTATCATATATCAAAAATACGTTGGAGTATATGCGCCGAGGAGGGAATACTTGACATATTCTATTAACATTTCGTTAATTAAAAAAAAAATATCTTGACAATTTGGATAAAATGATCAAGACGTCAAGTTGACAAAGAGTTTAAGGAATGAGAGGGAATGTGTGTGTGTGTGTGTGTTTATTATATATATATATATATATATATTATGTGTTAAAGTGGACTATTGAATGGTGTCGAGAGATGATGAGGTAATGACGGAGATGAATGCTAACGGCGATGGGAGTTTGTTTCATCCATAGTTTTCTTGCGCAAAGGTTCAAATTCTACTTCTATGTTGATCCACTCAACTCACTTCTCTTCATCACCATGAGTTTTGTGATAGTGGACATAGAAGATTTTCATGTTGAACGTTAGAGTCCAAGAGAGCCAAGGGGGAAGAAAAGGTTCGAGAACGAACAATTTCTTTTAGTTCTAGATAGTCAACTAATGACGTATCTAGGTTGTGAGAGGATATATATATATATATAAATATATATTTAGATATATGTATAGTAATATAGGTATATATATGTATATAAATATTTAGATATATGTATGAAAGTGCTAGGAACCTGGACACATGATTAAGGTGGTTAAACCTTGTAACTTTGTGTGTATGATATGTTGTGTTAAAATGATTAAGTGCGCGGAATTCACTCAACCAAACTTAGAAGGTTGTGTATGTTATGGAAATGGAATTGTTATGTTTGTTAGTTAGCAATGAACACATAAAGATTATCACTAAACGATTCAATATTATTAAAGATAATAATACGAGTGACCTTGAAATATCACTAGGGTTACAACCTTGAATCTTAAGTTTTTCTAACTTGTGATGTTTTTGTGTTTGTTCTTATCTAACAGTTATATGTTCTTGCAATAACATATGCATGGACTAACTCTTAACACACTCTCTAATATCACAACTAAGATCTCTTTTATAGTCAAAGATCTTTACATATTGCTTAAAGTCTTGGCCAACTTACTTTGTTAACTTATCCTTTTGAGTGTCAGTACATAAGATACAACATGTATCTATGTATACAACTTGTTAACTAAGCACATGGGGTAAGATATTATCTACCGTATATTTTTGACCAAAATACAATAAATATCTTTTCGATCTTATCCATTCAGCAGCAGAATGTTCACTATCAACAGGAACAAGTTATCGCTATCAGTAGAATCAATCAGCAGAATGTTAAGCCTATCAGCAGAGTCATTTATCACTATCAGCAGAGTGAAATGTTCTATCAGCAGGAACAACATTAACAGCAGGAACCATTTGCACTAGCAGCAGAATTACACTTAGAGTATTTCTTGGATTAGAACCCGATATTAGACATCTTGAATATTTAATTCCCAACAATCCTCCCCTAAACATGTGAATCCTTTCAAACACTGTTTCTGAATTAAATCTTGGATTAAAGATCTTTCAAACACTTATGTTCTTCAAGATTGAATATCTTCTCAGTAATTCATCTACTTTGCTCTTCTTTGACTTTAACAATATCAAAACATATTGAACCAATCTTGGACTAAAAGATGGTGCAATTTCCTTGGATGGAGGAATTATAAGAGGCAATGATGCTGTGTATCTTGGATGCTTGTTTCAACAAGTGAAATCATCTAACCAACATGTCTTTGAAGTGAAATTGAAACCTTTCTTCGTTTGATCTAGATAGAACTTTCTCCCTTTTTGGGAAAGCTTCATCCCTTCTGAATATATATAATACTCCAAAATAAGCTCTATTCTTGTCATTTTCAACCTCCTCATTATCTTGTATGCTCTTGTCTTCTCCTTCTTTTTATTGGATTATCTTCCTTTTCTGGGCCATTATTTCCTCCCCTGAGATTGTTACCTCCCCTGAAGCAAATAACTTTTGTTTCCTCCCCTTGTTTGGAAGATCTCACTATGTACCAAAATATATCTTTCCTTATCATCTGATACAGCATTTAGAACTTGTTGTCAGACAATATTGTACATGAATCCATCAATTCCTTAAGAGTTTAAGTTACTGCCCTCATCACTTCTAGGTGTGTTAACTCCTATGAGAGGTGAATCAGTGGACATTTCGATTCATGATCCATCAATGGATGGTTTTGTGAATCCTTGAAAATCCTTTTAAGAAATCATTTGACTTAGTAGTATGTTCATGATTTTAGAATTGAAAAATCATACTACTTTCAACCATTTTGAAGGAATCAAGTGTATAACAGACACTTAATCAGCATTTCGGTTTAAAGCAACCTCTGGTTGTGTGAGAACCAATGTTTTTCAGTTATAAATAACTGCCTGTGTAAAGATAAACTCATTCAAAGAGCTTTCCTGACAGGGTTTCCAGCTCATAGTAATTGGTGCCTCTGACACAAGTGTTAGATTCACTTTTACTAGCTGTTCTTTCTATCAGATGTCCTCAGACTTGCACATTATACTTAAAAGTATAAAATGATAGAAAGTGAGTTGCATCAGTTACTATCTGATCAACTAAGTCATCAATTTAATGTGAAATATCATAACTAGATTTCAAGAAAGAAGTTTTAAGGAGCTTTAAAGTCCCAAACTCAGTCCATCATAAACCTAATATGGTCAGCAGCTAATATCTCAATTCTGCTGTTTCCATTTCACTTGAAAACATCCTTTGTGTTTACATATTCATACCTGAAATTGTTAGTCTAAAACCAAAAGAACAAAATACAAAGTACTTGTCTTGCATTAGTATAATCATAAGACCAACTATATGAATAACACAATTTAAATTTGTACTTTAGCACAAACTTTTGTAATAACAGCAGTATTAGATAAATCAGTAGCAACAACAAAAATTTATTTACAAAAACACATCATATTGAAAATTTAAAAGATTAAGCATTCCAATACTTGCTACCAAGTACTGAAACCTTGAAACATCAAAAGCTTTTGTTAGCAGATCTGCAAAATTATGTTCTGAAGCAATTTTAAGAACTTGAATTAATCTTTTCTCATTGCAGTCTCTTATAAAGTGATGTCTAATTTCAATGTGTTTTGTTTTAGAATGTTGCACTGGATTTTTAATAATACAAATTGTACTACTATTATCAATATGAATAACAGTGTTTAAGAAATTGTACCCATAATCAAGGAGTTGGTTTTGAAGCCATAGAACTTGACTAGAGCAACTTGCAGCAGCTATGTATTCAGCTTCAGTTGTTGAATTTGCCACACTTGTTTGCTTCTTACACTGCCATGAGACAAGTCTACACCCAAGGAATTGACATCCTCCAGTTGTTGACTTTCTGTCCAAGCTAGCACCAGCATAATCACTATCCGAATATGCTACCAAGTCAAAAGGAGATTCTCTAGAATACCATATACCCAACCTTGGTTGACCTTTGAGATATCTAAAAATTCTCTTGACTGCAGTTAAATGAGAAACCTTTGGAGTAACTTGAAATCTTGCACAAACACAAACAGGAAACATGATATCAGGTCTAGATGATGTAAGATACATCAAAGAGCCTATCATAGATCTGTAAGTGTGTACATCCACACTCTCTCCATCTTCATCTTTCAGAAGGTGCTTCTCAGAGTCCATTGGTGTGCTTGCTGATGAAGCGAAAAGTGTACCGCTTTTAAGGGGTCATTTAAGCCCTAAATCGTATTTATTTGATCAAATATTGCCCTAAATCGTTCCTTTTGTCATTTTAGGTACTTTTGAGGAGAAATCTGGAAAAGGAGGCATTTTGGACGTTTTTGGAGCATAAAAGTGAAGAAAACGGCAAAGTCTCAAAAATCGGCTAAAAGTTACCTTTGACGGCGTCACATTTAACCCCAGACGGCGTCATGCCTTGGCAAGAAAAGTTGGACATGAAATTTACTCATGATAAGCCAGTAAAAATAGCATGTGAATTCTGACGGCGTCACGCTTTAACTTGATCAAGGGCGTCACGGCTTAAATCATAAGGGGACGGCGTCACGTTCAAGGTTCGACGGCGTCAAGCCTTGATAAGCCAGAATGGATTTTTGAAGAGCTAAAGAGGGACGGCGTCAAGAAGGTCATCCGGGAACCCTAGAAGCGGCGAGGTGACGGCGTCACAATCCATAAGGTGACGCCGTCAGATGCAAAAGTCTATATATAGTTTTCTAATTTTTTGTCATTAGGGAGAGCTTAGTGTGTGGAATTTTGGGAGAAAACCCTAGGACGATTTTAGCTTCTTTTTCAAGGCTTTTTGCCTTGAGATCTTCCATGTTACATTGAAGATAAGTTATCAATTAATCATTCAATATGTCTATGTGTTGTTTGATTTTATCTTATTCTTGTCTTTTGATTAACATGTTAGGCTAAATTTATCTTGTGTTTGCTTAGATCTAATGAAACCTAGCTATTGATTATTGGTTATTAGTGTGTTATTAGTTGTATTGGATGATTGTTTATCTATGTTAGGCTTAAGAAAACTGGCTAACTTCCTATTCGGTAACTTGCTTGAACGTCTTAAGAAACATGAACCAAATGCGTACTAAAGGTTTTTATGGTTGTATTTAATGCACAAGCGAATTCTAGTGATCCCATGTTAGGAGCTTCCTAGCCGGCTCGACATAGGAGTGAAGTAGGAGCTTGTAGAGTTGGGGAAGTAAGTACGCCACCCCACGAATGGTATTAAGGAATACACCCGTCATCCACGCGACTAATACACACTAATTAACCGGTAAAAGATAGTTAGGGAGTAAGGAAATCTAAGTAAACACATTTCTCTACACATAAGTTTCTCACCACATTTTCATTTTTGTTATTTTATTTTATTTGCATTCGTAGTAATTTGGGTTAGTTGACTAGCAACTAATTCCGCCCACTCCTTCAAAACCCGAGATTTTACTTGCTTTCATAAAAAAATATAAAAACATAAAAAGAATCTTCCTCAACCCTTAGACCTATTAGAGTAGCCTTTCATACCTAACGAACACTATTCCCTGTGGAGAACGATCAATCCCCCGTACTTACCACTACACTATACTACATCGGTCAGGTACACTGCCTGGTGGGGTTGTAAGCCTCTTGAGATCCCTCGAGAGGTAAAACCTGTTGTAAGGTTACAAAACCACGCATCAAGTTTTTGGCGCCGCTGCCGGGGAATAGTTATTGTTTAGGTTGGATTTTTATTTCTATTAGGTCTACTCACTAGATTCCTTTCTAGTGAGATTTTTATTTTCTTTTTCTAGATTTTCTTTAGTCTATCTATTTTCTTCGTGTCTTTGTTCGTAACCATACCATCCGACATCATGGAAGATGGTAATATCCTTAACCCCCACAACCCACCACCACAACAACCACCACCACCTCCTAGAGCCCGTACTTTAGGAGAGTATTCCCGTCCTAGCCACCATGGCTATCGAAACACTATTGAGCTCACTCAAGGAGCCAATATCACACCTTTGCGATCCGACACCATCCGGTTGGTGCAAAGCGGATGCGCATTCCATGGACTTCGTTCCGAAGATCCTAATCAACATCTCAAGGACTTTCTCAATATCGTTGATTCTATAGACCTTGATGTTGCCACTCGAGAGACGACCCGATTGCGTCTCTTCCAATTCTCTTTGCGGGACCAAGCTAGTCAATGGCTAGAACGTCAACCCGCAGGATCCATCACCTCTTGGGATGATCTCACTACTCGTTTCCTTGCTCAGTTTTTCCCACCGGGAAGAACTACCAAGCTAAGGAATGATATCTTGATGTTCCAACAACGTCAAGGCGAAACTCTCCACGAGGCATGGACTCGATTCAAGGACTTACTCCGAAAGGTCCCTCACCATGGCATGGATCCTTGGCTAAAAATCCAAATCTTCTATGATGGTGTCAATCATCAAACTAGAAGAGCCATAGATTACGCCGCCAATGGGAGATTGAGCAGGCTCAGTGTCGATAAGTGCTGGGAAGTCATTGAGGACTTAGCACAATACGAAGAGGAAGAATGGAATGACTCAACGTTCTCGGAAGAAGGGATTTTAAATTGCATGAGTGCAACCCAAGAACAGCTGTTCGAAAACATAAAAAGGCAGGTTGAGAGCTTAATGAAAGCTGAGACACCTACGGCTGATGAAAATCCCGATGAGTGCGTGAACACAATTGGTAAGCATACGTTTCATCAATTCTCACGACAAGATGAGTTTGAAGGGATAATGCTAACTTTCGTGAACAACCAAGAAAGGCGGATCCAGGAATTAGAGACTCACTTGAAAAACACCCAAGATATGTTCATGGAACTAGCAGAAAATTTTATTGCGAGAATAAAGGAGAAAATCAGGGAAGAAGCCTCACACAAAAAGATCGAGAAGATCTTTGAACTCCCGGTCCCTAATGAACCATACAACGAATGGGATGATGAAACCCCTCTCCCCGAGCCTTCACTTTTAAAACCCTCTTATCTACTTGGATCTTCTCGCGAGAAAAAGAATTCTTAGGATCGTAGCATTTTCGTGGGAAGCATGGTTTTCACGCTCCCTAACTTTCATGAGGCTAGGAAACGATCTTTTGGCTTTAAGCCAGGTGTGAGAAGAACTCAATTAAAGCACATCCTCATTCCGAAAACCCCCTGTAAAAGCTCCTCACACTCCCTGAATACCTGCCGTGACGGAGATTGGAACCCGAATAAGACGTCAACCGACCCTTTTCAACATTTTACTACACCCCGTGACAGTAACAAAATATTTGACCCAGGAGGAACTTGTTAACGAGACTAGCTATCAGGATTATTGACCCTGACTAGCTGCTCCTTTAAAGTACGAGGGGCTCATTTGTAAACTGGCACAAAGTAGTAAAATACGCTAATCTGACGGCGTCAGAATTTAAACGTGACGCCGTCACCCCGTCTGCACAGCAATAATAACTTAATTTCCATCACTTTCATCACAAACCCCACAAACCATATCCACTCCAACCCCACCTCCGAATTTCCCAGGGCAAATTCGCCAATTTCCGCTTCCAATCTTCACGTGGTAAGTAATTTTTACTCATTCTTTTCGCTTCAATTACTCATAGGATTTGTAAATTTCGAAAATCCCCAACTCGTGAAACCCTAGGATTGATTCATGCTTAGAACTCATAATGTGTTTTAATTAGTGTTATTTAACAAAGATTAAAGCATTTGATGATTGGCAATCAATTGGGTCTATTCACTAATAGGGAGGCCACGAATTTGAACCATAACCTATGATCCAATCACCCATTTTGCTGTAAAAAGGGCGTTTGGTTTATAAGCTTAAAGTTTGAATATTGATTTTTCCCTCGTAATTTCGGATTTAAATGTGGTTGAACCTGACGGCGTCACCTATCAAAGGGTGACGGCGTCAGACCTGTCTGATACGCCACCAAGTCTTTAATTCACATATTAACACTTTTGTTCCTCCTCCTTTGTTCCAGATGATGAGTAAGCGTCAAAGACCCAGCCGAGGAAGTTCTTCCCGATCTCAACAAGAAAACTTTGGGGATACGGTCCTCAGTTGGGGTATCTTTGACAACGATGCTGCTACAAGCAAATACGCACAACTGCTACTACACAAGGTCGAAAATGGGGCCGTAGTTGATTGGAACTTTCTGAGGAGAGAAGGTCTTGAGCAGACCTTTCTCCAAAGTTTTCAGACGGATGGATTTACCGGCCCCCAGTGGGAAAGACTGTTTAAAATTCAGGAGCCGGTATATGAGGAATTGGTACGGGAGTTCTTTGCCACCTTTCATTTTGACATGGCTGAGGCAAGGACAGATGTGGGCGGTACCACGATCTATTTCAGGCTGGGGGGTGAGCTAAGGACGTGTTCTGTTGCTGAGTTTGGGTGGAGGCTTGGGTTGTACGATCAGCATGATACCATTCAGGCAGGGTTCATGCATAGGTTGTTGCGTGGGGAGTCGATGAAGAATGATTTTAGATGCTCCATGTTCTGGCAGACTATTGGGGATGGGGTGTACACTTCGACCACTGTGGCATCCCAAATCAGGGATCCTAGGGTTCGGTTGACTCATCGGTGCCTCACCTACAGCTTGACAGGGCGTCACAGCTCTCACCACCGTGTCACCGCTTCTGATCTCTTCTACCTGTACACCATTTACTCTAATGATGTTTACTGCAACATCCCGTTTTGGGTTGCTAGCTTTATGCATGGTGGAGTTGGGGAGAGAGAAGGAGACAGGATTTATGGTGGGATGTTTATCACCCGGCTGGCCCAGTCTTATGGAGTCCTCAGGCCCGAGGTCATGAGGTATTTGAGTGGTGATAAATGCAGGACGGTGAAGGAGAGGTCCCTGAAGCAGATGGAGGTGATTATGGAGATGCATGACGGGTCCTTTATGTGGTATCACCCAGTTGGAGCTGAGGATGATGATGATGAGGATGATGAGGAGGAGGAGGAGCCCACACAGCAGCAGCATGAGGGTTATGAGGCCGGTACAGCTGATTACTACCGGCATATGAGCAGGGGGGACTGGCAGGCTCACCAGGGGACCTGGATGGGCCAGGTTGATACGTGGAGGACCAGGGTGGACGAGAGGTTCGACTGGATGTATGATCACACGGTTCGTCAGATGCAGCATCTTTCTACACGTGATCAGTTGGACCCGCATCTGCAGATTGACCCTTTCCTGGGTCGTGAGCAGGATTACCCACCTTATGGGTACCACGGGCATCTTCCTCCTGGCTATGACTATCGCCAAGGACCCCCACACCAGTGATGATGTGATTTGATGTTTTAATGTTTGAACAATTTGATATTTGGTTGTATGTGTTGAAACAATATGGTCTGTAATAATTTAGGGAAGGCATCTGTTTGCCTTAAAACATTTGTTACATTGATTTTATTTATCGCATGCTAGCCTCACTTTATTTTATTTATTTGCTTTGTGTGTTTATTTATTTGTTTGTTTGATTTTATTTGTTTCCGTATGTATGTTTAAATTTTATTATTATTGATTCATGTTAAAAACTAAATTGTGAAAATGCTTTATTTTGTTTTTAACTTCGTCTTAACTACATATAAAGGTATTTTGCAAAAGATAAGTGTAAGGGAAATCTAAATCGGTTTATTAGAACACAAATGAACATGAATCATAATAATAATAAATTAGCATACATATTAGTATTTGTTTGAGTCAAATGCTTGTATCGAGTCATAATGATGTTTTGCAGGATTTCCAGGAAGTAAGGTAAAGGTTTTTCCAGAAATTTTCCGGGAACTTAAAATGAAAATTTTTGTCAGGTCATTTCTGACGGCGTCAGGATTTATAACCTGACGGCGTCAGATTTAATTTTCAGAAATTTTTGAAAGTTTTGTTTTCATAAAAAGTTTTTATTAAAATCTCCAACTTATAATCTCCAGGAATCTGCAAAATTATCATTCCACAAGCATTATATCCTTATATATAGATTTATCCCGCCGATGTTATGCAGGTTTTCGTGTTTGTTTTCTCAGGTTTAACAGGTTATTTTGGACAAGGAGATGTTTATGGAATCAAGCTTATGGCGATGCATTAGTCATGGAACTTCAACATTACCTTGGAGGAAGATCTAACCGTGTAACTTCATTATCCACCGAACGAATCAGGGGAGTATTTGATTTCATTCTTTTACTTTTTTCTTTTACATCTTGTTATTTGAACATTGGGGACAATGTTCATCTTAAGTGTAAGGGGAGGGTAAAAGTACGATTTTTGAGAATACAATTGCGCTTGATTTTTGTTTGTTTAATAGTAGATGTGTAATAAAACTGAGAAAAATACTTGTTAGGGTAATTTTAGTGCCAAATTTAAAATTTTTTACAACATATAGGAGTGAAACTTTGATCTTAATGAGCGTCTCACGGATAGGAGTTATATGACTAGCACAAAAACCATACCACTAAAAAAATTTTCCACCCCCAAATATGTGAGGTTTGCCCCTAGAATTGGTAGGAAAAGCATTTATGCTATGATGTGTGTACCGGTAGCACTTAGATTCTAGAACTTGCGTTAGGACCATTCCGAGGCCACAAGTGAGACTACATTCGTGTAGTTAGATTTACTACATGATAAGAGGCATTAGGATTAACCCATTGTTTTACACCTGTGTTTTTGTTATAAATTACATTGGCTACATTGGTCAAGTAATTCTCCCACACCCTTTGCGTTGTACTCAATTTTAGTACACGATACCCCTAGTACACCCCTCAGAGCCTATCTTTTCGTTTCGACCTTTAAGCATTTTACTTAAAGGGAAGAATTTGTTACACCCCACTAAAATGTACACCCAAATCGCCTTAGCCTACCTTGTATGCACTCATTTTTAGTGCATTATTGTTACAACATTTGTTTAAACCCAAGTTAATTATCTAGTTGATTACATGGTTGCTAAGTCGAGTCATATCCTTGTACATATTATTTTTGGACGATTGGGACTCATGGGTAAAGTACTAGTGTAATGGAGTAATGGGGAAGAACATCATTTATTACCCCCATATGTGCTAAATATTTTAAAAGTACTCCAAGTTTTTCAATTATCTTAATTCGAGTCATTAGAATAGTTAAGTGTAAAGTTATGTAAAAGTTCAAGTGTAAGGGGAATGCAATGCCCCTGTGATGTATTATTTTGGATGGTAGGGCAAAAGTGTATGCAAAAAAAAAAAAAAAAAAAAATCGAAAAAATCAAGAAAAACACAAAAAAATGAGAAAATGAAAAATAGAAAAAAACATACGGACTACCATCCCGTTTCATTTTATGTTTGTTTTATGTTTTTGTTTTTGTTATTTCATTTTTAGCTTAAGATTGAGTCTAGTCTTGGCTTAGCAACATTGTATAGTACATGTAATTGATCAAGATCTTTAACTCGCCACCAGTAAAATATCCCGTATCCAACAAAACCGTGTTTTCCTTTTCCCTACACCTAACGTTATAACCCATTTAAAAGCCCTCTTTGATAGTTTATCTTTGGTGCTTACGCCTAGTGGAGGAGGTTTTCGATCCTTTCCCAAGCCTATGGTAATCTATTTGCTATGACAGGTAGTGAGAGATATTATCCGTTTTCATTTATGAGATTTATTTTGATGACACTTGAGAGATGTGAGTATCTAAACACTACTTGTGAGGTGCTAGTATGTAATCTCCGTGCTTATTATGATTGAAGTGGAACGATATTTGTTGTAATTACTTTTATGTTTGCATTAAATGACCCCTAACTTGTATTTTGATTAGAATAAAAGCACATTTGCTTGAGGACAAGCAAATCTCAAGTGTAAGGGTATTTGATGAAGCGAAAAGTGTACCGCTTTTAAGGGGTCATTTAAGCCCTAAATCGTATTTATTTGATCAAATATTGCCCTAAATCGTTCCTTTTGTCATTTTAGGTACTTTTGAGGAGAAATCTGGAAAAGGAGGCATTTTGGACGTTTTTGGAGCATAAAAGTGAAGAAAACGGCAAAGTCTCAAAAATTGGCTAAAAGTTACCTTTGACGGCGTCACATTTAACCCCAGACGGCGTCATGCCTTGGCAAGAAAAGTTGGACGTGAAATTTACTCATGATAAGCCAGTGAAAATAGCATGTGAATTCTGACGGCGTCACGCTTTAACTTGATCAAGGGCGTCACGGCTTAAATCATAAGGGGACGGCGTCACGTTCAAGGTTCGACGGCGTCAAGCCTTGATAAGCCAGAATGGATTTTTGAAGAGCTAAAGAGGGACGGCGTCAAGAAGGTCATCCGGGAACCCTAGAAGCGGCGAGGTGACGGCGTCACAATCCATAAGGTGACGCCGTCAGATGCAAAAGTCTATATATAGTTTTCTAATTTTTTGTCATTAGGGAGAGCTTAGTGTGTGGAATTTTGGGAGAAAACCCTAGGACGATTTTAGCTTCTTTTTCAAGGCTTTTTGCCTTGAGATCTTCCATGTTACATTGAAGATAAGTTATCAATTAATCATTCAATATGTCTATGTGTTGTTTGATTTTATCTTATTCTTGTCTTTTGATTAACATGTTAGGCTAAATTTATCTTGTGTTTGCTTAGATCTAATGAAACCTAGCTATTGATTATTGGTTATTAGTGTGTTATTAGTTGTATTGGATGATTGTTTATCTATGTTAGGCTTAAGAAAACTGGCTAACTTCCTATTCGGTAACTTGCTTGAACGTCTTAAGAAACATGAACCAAATGCGTACTAAAGGTTTTTATGGTTGTATTTAATGCACAAGCGAATTCTAGTGATCCCATGTTAGGAGCTTCCTAGCCGGCTCGACATAGGAGTGAAGTAGGAGCTTGTAGAGTTGGGGAAGTAAGTACGCCACCCCACGAATGGTATTAAGGAATACACCCGTCATCCACGCGACTAATACACACTAATTAACCGGTAAAAGATAGTTAGGGAGTAAGGAAATCTAAGTAAACACATTTCTCTACACATAAGTTTCTCACCACATTTTCATTTTTGTTATTTTATTTTATTTGCATTCGTAGTAATTTGGGTTAGTTGACTAGCAACTAATTCCGCCCACTCCTTCAAAACCCGAGATTTTACTTGCTTTCATAAAAAAATATAAAAACATAAAAAGAATCTTCCTCAACCCTTAGACCTATTAGAGTAGCCTTTCATACCTAACGAACACTATTCCCTGTGGAGAACGATCAATCCCCCGTACTTACCACTACACTATACTACATCGGTCAGGTACACTGCCTGGTGGGGTTGTAAGCCTCTTGAGATCCCTCGAGAGGTAAAACCTGTTGTAAGGTTACAAAACCACGCATCACTTGCTATTTTTGAATCAGCAAATTAAAATTTTCTAAGTATCTCTGCAACATATTTGTCTTGACTAATAAATATGCCTTCAAATGATTGCTTAACTTGCAAACCCAAAAAGAATGTGAGTTCTCCCATAGAACTCATCTGAAACTTATCTTTCATAAGCTTCTCAAATTCTAAACACATATCTTTCCTAGTAGATCCAAAGATAATGTCATCCACATACACCTGCACTAACAGAAGATCCTTCTTGTGCTGTTTGATGAACAATGTCTGATCAATCTTTCCTCTTTGAAATCCATTTTCTAATAAGTAGGAAGCTAGTGTTGCATACCAAGCTCTTGGTGCCTGATGAAGGCCATATAGAGCTTTCACTATTCTGTACACTTTGTTTGGATGTAATGAGTCAATGAAGCATGGAGGTTGTGAAACATACACCTCTGGTTCAATTTTACCATATAAAAATGCACTTTTGACATCCATTTGGTAGACTGTGAAGCCTAAAAATGAAGCATAAGCTAGAAACAGCCTAATTGCCTCAATCCTTGCTACTGGAGCATAAACTTCATCATAATCTATCCCTTCTTCTTGTGTGTACCCTTGGGCTACTAATCTAGCCTTATTCTTGATCACTATTCCTCTTTCATCCCTTTTGTTCTTAAACACCCATCTAGTGCCAATTACCTTTACACCTGTAGGTAAATCAACTAGCACCCAAACCTTTTGAATCTTGAACTGAAGAAGCTCTTCTTACATAGCCTCTAACCAGCTTGAATCATCTAGGGCTGTAAGAATTGTCTTTGGTTCAGCTTGTGAGAGAAAACATACAAACAAGCAAGAGTTTAAAAGCTTATGCTGTTTTGAAGCATAAAGAGCATCAAGAAGCCCTTGTTGGTCTGAAGACATCAATTGTTGTCTTGTCTTCACACCTGACTGTATATCTCCAATCACATGTTCCAGGGAATGAACTTTGTGAATTCTTGATTGTGGTGTAGAAGGAACTTGATAAGATGGTGGAAGATTGTTGAAATCCACCTCATTATCTGAGAATTCTGCTTCTTTTGTTTCTGAAGGGCCATCAGCAGAGTCATTTGGCCGAACAACAGAATCAGTAAGCTTATCAGCAGAGTCATTAGCAGAAACAGATACACTACCAGCAGCAACAGAAATACTACCAGCAGAAACACTTTGTTGTTCCTGAGTTCCATATTCTTTAGTTTCATCTTCAACACCTTCTTTAGTTTTACTAGAAGAAGATTCATCAGTTGTCGAAGTTGATTCCACAATTGAACTTGACCATATTGGCATTATCACATCATTTTGATCTTTCTCTAATTCTGCCTCATTTGTTGTATAAGAACCTGCAAAATCATTAGTTTCTGCAACAAAAGGCACATAATTCATTGAATTTGTTAGATACTCTAGATCAAATAGCCATTTTGGTCCTTGACCTTCTACATTGGATTTGTTTTCTAAAAACTCCACATGTAGATTTTCTTCTACTATTTCTTTTCTTGTGTTGTAAACTCTAAATGCTTTGCTATTCAGAGAATAACCAACAAAGAAACCTTCATCTGCCTTACCATCGAATTTTCCTAAATGGTCTAAGGTATTGAGAATTGTCACATGACATCCAAAAGGTCTAAGAAATCCTATTGCAGGAGTTCTACCATTAAAAAGTTCATATGATGTCTTATTGTGAGGCTGCACAACTAAAACTCTATTTTGAACATAGCAAGCAGTGTTGACTGCCTCTGCCCAAAAATTTATTGGTAGCTTAGAATCAGCTAACATTGTTCTAGCAGCTTCAATTAGTGTTCCATTCTTTCTTTCAGCTACACCATTCTGTTGTGGTGTTCTAGCAACACTAAATTCTCTCTTAATACCTTTTTCTTTGCAGAAGTCATCCATAACTCTATTCTTAAACTCTGTCCCATTATCACATCTAATGACTTTCACTGTCTTGCTTACTTGGTTTTCTATCTGTGTAATGAAGTCCTTAAGGATGCTTGATGTCTCATCCTTAGTGGCTAAAAAGAAAACCCATGTAAATCTACTATAGTCATCAGTAATAACTAGACAATATCTCTTATGCATTATGCTCATTACTGAAACAGGTCCAAATAAGTCCATATGTAGCATAAACAAAGACTAATTGATAGAGTTAAAAATCTTGGGCTTACAAGTGGCTTTGTGTTGTTTGCCTTTTAGACAAGCAATGCATGTTTGATCATTTTCAAATCTTTTGTGAGGTAAACCTCTTACCAAACCATTCTTAACAATTTTATTTATGGTTTTGAAATTAATATGACCAAGCCTTCTATGCCATTTCATTGATTCATCCAATGTGGCCTTTGCAACAAGACAAGTTAAATTCTTTTTAGGAATAATATTCTTCATGTCTACACTGTACATATTGCCCTTTCTAGGAATTCTAAGAAGTACTTGACTTTCATCAGGCATCTTAAAATCAGGAGAAAGTACAAGACATTCAGTCTCACAGAAAAGAACATTATTCTTTTTGTCACACATTTGTGAGACACTAAAAAGATTATAATTTAGCTCTTTTACATAGTACACATCTTCAAAATCTAAATTTCCAGTTTTGATTGTACCTTTACCAGAAATTTTGCCACGAACACCCCCTCCAAAGGTAACATATCCTCCATTGAAAGCTTCAAAATCTGAGAGATAAGACATGTTGCCTGTCATGTGCCTTGAACATCCACTATCTGAGTATCCTTGATCCTCTTCCTGATCATTTGAATGTTCCTGCACACAAAAAAGAGTGTTAGTTTCTTTTGGGGATCCAAGCCATTACTGACTTGGATCTGCCTCTTGCATCAATGTAATTGAATCTTTTGAGGATAGTTGATGCAACATTGGATTTGAGAATCCAACATGCTGAGGCCTTAACAGCATTTGCCCTTTTTCCCTTAGCAGCAGAATGAACCACACGCTTATCAGCAGAATCTGCTAACTTTGTAGTTCTACCCTTTGGTTTCCAAACTTGTTTTTGGACCACTGCTTTTGTTTGAATGGGCCTTAGAACAGTTGTTGGTGCATGTTTGAAAAATGTTTTTGCACCCTTAGCTGTTGATTTTGGGTTAATAGTCATAAATGGTCGAGCAGCAGGAACAAATTTTCTAGCAGCAGGATCATTTGGTCTATCAGCAGGATCAGATTTTGAGATAGACTTGTTTTTTACTACTCTGGGGTTTGATTTCTTAGAACTAGAGTGAAAGTGAGATTTAGGAGATTTCCTTTTGAGGTTCACTCTATGGTTTTCATACCCAGATACCCATTGGTTGCAGAAAGCTGCAAGATGGTCAAAACTACCACATGTATAACAAGCTTTATTATAAAAAGCAAAGTCATCACCTAATTTGGTTAGACTTGAGGTTGTTCCAATTCCTTTGGTTACCTCTGGGCTTTTTGGTGATTTTATATTGCTCACAATATCTAACTGGTTGCCTAACATGCTTAATGTTTGATTTAGGCCTATCAGTATTGTGTTTGACTACCTTAGGAACACTTATTCCTACTTTCTTAACCAAAACAGGTTTAGACATAACCTGATCTTCTTCATCATCATCACTATCAGTTGTACAATCTTCAACAACTATAGTTTCTCCTTTCTTAGCAAAGGACACCTTGTCCTGATAAAGTAAAGTTTTATCTAAACTTTTACTTATCTTTGCTACCTTAAGACTCTTACTAGTCTTAGAACCATATTCCATGCATTGGTTCTTGAAACTCAGCTAAACCTGTATGTGTTAGGTCAACACCTGGAGGTGAAGGAACACCTCTATATGGTGGAGGGACAGTTTTGTAACCTACACCTGAATTAGCTTTATCAATTACCTGAGCTTCCCAAATCTTATTCATTCCTTCTGAGGCATGTGCTAGAGTATCTATAGTAACTTTAACATTTTCTTTTTCAGTTTTGACTTCAGATAACTGTCTACTTTGATCATTAAGTAATTCATCTCTAAATGCTATTCCTCTTTTTAAAGCATTTAAGTCATCAGTAAACGTAGATTCATTCTTTTTAAAATGTTGAATCTATTTTTCTAAAACTCCTACACACCTCTTATGATTAGCTAAATTATGAAGGGCATCAATTAGCTCTTCTCTAAAAGCATCAAATCTCTTTTTAATGTCTTCATAATTTTTAAGATTAGGACATGAATTAGTACAAGTAGGAATGGTATCTACCTCTGAATCAGAAGAAGCCATTAGAGCAAATTCAGTGGCCATAAGAGCAGCATTTGGTGGTGCATCCTCTTCAGTAGCCATAGAGCTCCAATCATATCCAATACCATCAATAGCCAGCATAGCCTTTGGCTCTTCCACCAGTACTTCCTTATTCCTCTCTTGTTTATACCAAGTGTTCCTATTATCCTGCTTCCTTGGGCTTCTACATTCTTTAGCAAAATGTCCCAACCTATGACAGTTAAAACATTCTACTTTCTTCTTATCGAACCCAGCAGTATCATTACCATTTATGGTAATTTGCTTTCCAGTTTTCTGCCAAAACTTTTTAGCCCTCATGCTAAGTAAAGCAACTTGCCACTTAATATCCATCTCTTCCAAATCATCACCATCTACCTGCTTAAGGTCTTCATGATTTAGAGGAGAACCACTAGCTTGACTGGTTATAAAGGCATAAAATGTTGGATCTCCAAGTCCAGCAATATCCTTTTGTAAACTAGTAGAAGGACCACCATAAGTAACATTAGAAACACTTTCAACTTCATCTACCTCTTCTGTATGACTAACACTAGGAACTGATAAGAGTGCAGCATTCCCAGAACTAGTACCATAGTTTCCACCTCTCTTTAGACTTTGTTCAACAATTTTAAAGTTGTTGAACAAATCATTAAGCTTCATTGTTTCAATTTCTGGTTTGTTCATCCAGACAATAACATGAGTATGGAAATCAACAGGTAGACTTTTCAAGAACTTCATGTTGAGATCTTCCTTCTCAGTCTCAACACCCAACACAGCTAACTGACTGACAAGCTTGTGTAGTCTTGAAAATAGCTTATCAAGAGACTCATTACTAAAAGCAGTAAAGTTTTCAAATTGGTGCTTTAGTAAAGTCTTCTGTGTCTTTTTGGTAGTTTCATTACCACCAAACCATGCACAAATCTCTTCAAAAAGAGTTTTTGCATCAAGATATTTGTTAAAAGATAGCATTTGCTCACCAGGAATGGTCATAAGCAACAAGTTTCTTGCTTTCTGATCATTTCTCTTCTGTATCTTTTCATCATTGGAAACTGGTCCAGTATTTCTTTTTCTAACTGTTTTCCCTTCAACAAGAACATCTGAATAGCCTAAAGTGAAGGAATCACCATACTGAATTATGTCCCAAAGAGCATAATCTTGAACCATGAAATATTGCTCAACTCTCATCCTCCATAACTCAAACTCATTGGGTTTGATCATGGGCAACTTTGCAGCAACATTTGTTTGAACATCTTGTACATCCATTTCTTGTTTCTTCTAAAAACAACAATATCAGCCTGAGCTCTGATACCACTTGCTAGGAACCTGGACACACGATTAAGGTGGTTAAACCTTGTAACTTTGTGTGTATGATATGTTGTGTTAAAATGATTAAGTGCGCGGAATTCACTCAACCAAACTTAGAAGGTTGTGTATGTTATGGAAATGGAATTGTTATGTTTGTTAGTTAGCAATGAACACATAAAGATTATCACTAAACGATTCAATATTATTAAAGATAATAATACGAGTGACCTTGAAATATCACTAGGGTTACAACCTTGAATCTTAAGTTTTTCTAACTTGTGATGTTTTTGTGTTTGTTCTTATCTAACAGTTATATGTTCTTGCAATAACATATGCATGGACTAACTCTTAACACACTCTCTAATATCACAACTAAGATCTCTTTTATAGTCAAAAGATCTTTACATATTGCTTAATGTCTTGGCCGACTTACTTTGTTAACTTATCCTTTTGAGTGTCAGTACATAAGATACAACATGTATCTATGTATACAACTTGTTAACTAAGCACATGGGGTAAGATATTATCTACCGTATATTGTTGACCAAAATACAATAAATATCTTTTCAATCTTATCCATTCAGTAGCAGAATGTTCACTATCAGCAGGAACAAGTTATCGCTATCAGCAGAATCAATCAGCAAAATGTTAAACCTATCAGCAGAGTCATTTATCACTATCAGCAGAGTGAAATGTTCTATCAGCAGGAACAACATTAACAGCAGGAACCATTTGCACTAGCAGCAGAATTACATTTAGAGTATTTCTTGGATTAGAACCCGATATTAGACATCTTGAATATTTAATTCCCAACAGAAAGGATTACACACTAACAAACACATAAGTATTAACTAAAATAAGCATTTTAGACCAACGGGGGCATGCAATTAGCTAGTTCATCAATCATATAATATAGTAGTGAGCATGAAAGAGAGGGTACCTTTTAGTCTTCAATAAATAGTCTTCAAGCACTTCAAAGCGTTTATATTGACTTATAGAAGCCAATCATAGATGAGATACTGAATTTCCCGATGAGTTGACAATTTAGCTACTTGGTCCCCATTGTCTAATTGGTCCATAGTTGTTTGAACCAAACATGGTTTGCAATTGACTAGGATGCATATATGGTGGAAGTATTCCCCAAGGATTGAAACTTGGTGGATTTGAATAATTCCACATTGGGTGACTATTATTATGGAGGTTTTGTCTATTTTGGTTTCTTCTAGGTTGAGGAGTTTTAGGCCGAGGGGGAGGACTAAGTGGTCTTCTAGGAGGAGGTGTTTTTTACCTTAATTTTGGTTTAGAATATCCTACTTCGGTTTTTAAAGATGGTTTGTAGAAAATCTTTACTTCCTCATTACTAGCAATGGGTATTTTACTATCTTTCATAAGTATGTATTTAGGTTTTGACTCTAAAGATTTTTTCTTACTAGATTCACATTCAAACTTTACATTTTTAGTTTCACTAGTCGAAGCCTCAGTTGAATTAAATCCTAAGCCGGTTTTATCTCCTGATACTCTTTGAACACTTATTATTTTGTTAAGTGAATTACTACTATTTTCGAATTTGTCAAGTTTGCAAATTTCTTCCTTAATTTTTTCGTTTTCATTTTTAATCTCTTGACATGTTTTACATTCTACAAAAACTTCTTTGCCTTTTTCTAAGTTGTGTAGTTTAGTTTTTAGTTCGAGTATTTCGATTTCTAATTGATTATTTATCCGTTTTAGTGATTTATTTTTAATCATAACCTTTTGACCTAGTTTGCACAACCTATTATATTCGCTATCTGGTCTTTTTCGTCTAATGATAAATTTTCATCACTAAAGTATTCGGTTTCGGAAAATACCTCATTTGATGTTCTTTGCCATAAGACATTTTTCTTCCTTTGTGGTTTCTTTCTCATCTTCATCACTATCACTCCATGCTCCTCCAACGAACGCCTTTTCGATTTTGCTCCTTTGACATCATTGGACATCTTTCGATGAGATGATTTGGATCACCACATTTAAAACACTTCCTCTCGCTCTTGCTAGTTTTGTCATCTTTATTTCTTTGGAATGCCTTTCTTTCGTCATGTGGTTGTCTAACGAATCTTTCCCCGTCTTTTGAAGAATTTCTTGAAGTCTCTTACGGCCATGGCATATTCTTCGTCATCGCTTTCGGAGGTTGAACTATCTTCGTCAGTAGATTCCTTCCTAGCTTTCAAGGCGATTGACTTGCTTTGCTCTCTTTTTCCTTTGACTATCTCGGAGTCTTTCTTTATTATTGCTTCATAGACTTTCAAGTTGCTGATCAACTCGTCAAGTTGAAGAGTTGATAAGTTCTTTAATTCTTCAATCGCCGTAACTTTAGCCCGCCATTTTGGATGAAGAGCCCTAAGAAATTTCCTAACAAAATTCTTACTAGAAAAACTCTCATCAAGTGCTTTTAAACTTGTGATGATAGTGTTAAACCTAGCAAAAGCATTATCAATTGATTCCTCTTCTGGAATCGTAAATTGTTCATATTGTTGAACAAAAAGATCTATTTTATTATCTTTGACTTGACTATTACCTTGGTGAGTTATTAGTAAAGATTTCCAAATTTCTTTTGCGGTTTCACACATAAAGATTCTTTCGTATTCTTTACGCGGTAACGCATTATAAATAACCATTTTTGCTTCATTATATTTAGCAAGTTTTCTTTTTAAATCATCATTTTATTTTTCAAAAGGTACTATTTCATCCTTTTTAGTTTCTGGATTATTTTGAATAGGTAAAAAATCACCATTAGTAATAACATGCCAGAGATCTAGATTTTTTGATTTCACATAAGTTTCGAATCGATTTTTCCAATAAAGAAATCCATCACTTTCAAATATTGGTGATCTTTGCATAGATTGTCCTTCTAAATATTTTTCGGATTCCATAATCGTTTCAAGTTTTAAAATACAATTTATTTTAAAAATCTTGTTTAACTTGGCTCTGATACCAATTGTGGAAAACTAGAGGGGGGGGGTTGAATAGTTTTACGTCTTTTTAATTTTATTATGAAAACCTTTGTTTACTTTTTAAAACTTTGATTCGATCTTATGTGAATTCAACTCTTGAACAATATGAACAAATATAAGTAAATGTAAATAAATAATGCAAGTAAAGTAAATGAAATGAAATGAAAGTTAGAGATAGAAAGATCAAACCACAACACACGGATTTATAGTGGTTCAGCTACAAGGACACCTTTCTTGCCCTACTCCACTCCTCGAGTCACCTACTCGAGAGTTCACTTCACTATGTCAACAAACTCCCTTGTGGCGGAGAAACCTTACACACTTTTGCTTTCACCAATTTAACGACACAAAGCTAGATGTGAGTCCTAATCGTAGCTAGAACAATCTCACAACTTCTACACAACTTCTACACAACTTCTTCACAACTTATTCACAACTTCTTCACAATGGCTTCACAACTTCTTCACGACGGCTTCACAACTTGTTCACGGATACTTCACGACTTCTTCACTACGGCTTCACAACTTCTACACTACTTCTTTACAACACCACTACTTACTTACACTTTGATCTACTTATTACAACTACACAACACCTTATCAAATTCTTTACACAACTACAAAACAATATGAATTAAACTACAATACTTCTTCTCTAATTGTTGAAGGAGTATTCTTCTTTTGCACTTGGATGGTGGAAGCTTGGATCACTTAGAAACCAATGCTTAAGAATATATGATCAAAGGATTTAGAAAGATATAAGAAGAGATTTAGAACAGAAGGTTTTGGGGTGCAAAAGGTGAGGAAAAAGTCCAGGAATGAACCAGTATTTATAGGCAAAGCTGGGGGGCTGAGGAGCGTGGCCGGTCCCCTTAATTAGGGGGCCGACCCCCTTAATAATTAAGGGGGCCGCCTAGTTAATTAAGGGGGCCGCCCAATGTATCCCTTGCCCAGCTTTGTCTTTTTGTGGGGAAGGTTTTTCTGAAATATTTTTGCCATTTTTGGTTAAAAAATTTGAATTCATATATTTATAATGGATTTAATATATTTACTTAATACCAAAAATGATTTTCTAAAAGATATAAAATGTTTGTGTTATTTTATAAAAAATCTAGTGATTAAGAAAAAGTTCCTTTAATCATATAATGCATTAGGCATTTTTTTTATTCATACCTTAAAGTGATTAAGTTGTTAAAATAGATATTTACAACTAAATACTTGTTTACGTCATAATCTTTCGTTTAATGATTTTACATTTTGTGATTATCAAAACGTAGAGATATCGAAAAATATTAATAACGTGTTTAGGCATTATTTATATCAACATATCGGCTACATAAGGTAACTTGCACCCTATTAGGTATTTTCTATTGAAGTTCCATTTGTATTTTTTTTTACATGTTTTTTAGAGTATTGTTATTTAAAAAAAAAGTTAAGCCTTCATATAAATTTCCATTATAACTTGAGCCGCTAAATGTATAATTACAAATAACGGTCCAAGATATAATAGAACTTCATACTAAGCCCAACAACGTACTTCTCATGCACATCGCGTTTTATAAAGTAGCTTCAACTTTACTATTTCATCTATGTGGGACATCATGTAGTTATTTACATCAAGTTTATAAACTCAATAATGTTGTACAATGTTTTGTTTTAGGTTTTTGTCACTTTTATTGTGTATTTTATAAAATACACATGAAGCCCACATTTTTATGATCATTGCATATAAATAAGTAAGATCCTTATAAATTATAGTGTGTGAGGGTGCAATTTAATTCATAACTTGTTTCTTGAAGATGAAAGTAAAAATCTATCAACAAAATAACCATATATTGTATGCAAAATAATTAGATGTCTAACATATTGCATTTTTTTCTAGAATACAAATTATTTTTTAGTTGCTTATATGAAATAAGTTGAGTGTACAAATGAATGGTAAAAAAAAGGTTAACAAATTTTGTTATAGAATGTAAAAACGATATACACATTAGATAGTCACTTTGGATATTTTGTTAAAAAAAAGTTAATAAATATTTGTTACACATGATACCCAAAATCTACTTTACTTGTAGTAATACATATAATCATTGCATTTCCAACTTGTGTGTTGGTTATTGTGAAAATACAGTACCTATTAATGTACATAGTGTATATCATTATCTTCACATACTTTGTAAGTACTATACCGATTGTAAATGCATGTAAGTCATTTGTAGTTTAGCCTTTGTTGATAGAACAAATAAAATGATGAATAACGTTTCGGTTACCATCCAATATCATATTCAAAATGCATGTGTAGTGTTTTTTTAAAGTTAAAGAAGTTATAAGTAATATTGTATCCTCTGATCATAACAAAACATGGGTTTTAGGAGTAATAGGTGCGTTGAAGAGAGTAGTTTAGATGTTTTATGTCACATGTAGATGTATGTTGATTTGAATAATAGAAGTAATTATATTTTGATTGATGTTAGGACTCCTTGATTAAATGTGTTTAAGGAAACATGTAATATGTGATTCCTATTTGATCTGTAATATGTGGGTTGTGAAATACATATAAGTTATTTCTTAAATAGGTTATTCTAAATTGATTTTAGTACTTTTAAACAAATGTATGTGTTAGATGCATGAGTATAGATTTCATAGGATCTTGTTAAGTTCTTAAGGAAATGTATGTTTTCCCTATTTTGGTCACTCGAAATGTTATGAATGCGTTAGGAAATCGTAGATGGTTGTTTTTTTTTTGTAATAATTATAAAGGATCTTGACCCATTTATGTTGTCTAATGCAAAATGGATTGTGTTTTTATCTCTAATGGGACACATCATATAAACATTAGCTAAAAAGGACATATTGATTTTAAGCTGCTTATGAATTACTAATGCAAATACTCTTGCGACCTCTAAAACTGTTTTCATTAAAAATTGAAAGTTTGATTTTTGTTATTATTTAGGAATCTTATTTGTTATACATTGTTTTTCGGATTGTATATTAAGTAAGGAGTTAAACTTTTTTTAATTGTTGTATGTTGTTTTAGGAAATTATGCCGATTGAATTTGTGGTGCATCCAAACAGAAACACGTATCCTGAGTTGCTTGTACTACCTCAAGTTTTCTCTGACAATGCGTTTAATGGGAATAGGCATTTGTATTTATCTGGTATTGAAAGGAAATGGAAAAAAGTTACGATAGTTGCCCCATTAGGAGGACCTATTAAGATTAAGGGTAATAAATTGGTGGAGTTTGTTAATGAAAACATGTATAGAGATGTTCACATGCTACACTTTGTCTAGGAAGGAGATGATTCATTTTACGTTACTGGTTACGACTCTAACGGGATTGACGTTGGTGGATATGTTAGCGTAATGGGGCGTCATTTAAGGTTTTAGAGCTACAGGTTGTCATACCCTCATGTTCCTCAGGTATTATTTGAAATAAAAATTTAAGAAAATCATAACTTTATATATGTTTGTTTTGGAATGTGTGAAATTAAAAATCAGGTATTATTGATGATTATATTGTTGGTTTTAGGATTTGCCTGTCAATTTTTTTTGCTGGGATAGGCTTGGAAGCTACCATTGCTATTATTGTTCAAGGAAATGAGTTTGATGTCGATGTTAATCTTGTGCATCCAGGAGGTGATGTGAATAATGTTGTATATGTTATGGACGAAGCTATGTGGGTTGCTGCTGTTGAAGAGTTCGATATTGATTTTGGGGATGTTATTGTTTTCACAAAAGTGACGAATGATAGGCTCAATCTAATATCATATAATGTTGATGGAAGTGCAAAGACAGATGTACTGTTTTTGGGTGTGACTCCGCTTGTATTACACCAACAAATGCTAGATCCTGAAGATGAAGGTTAGATATGTTGTTGCTACCATATATTTTGTTTGTTGCGAAGCAATATGAAAGTGATATTGAATTGTTTGCCATATTCGTATAGTATATTCTGTATAAAAAGATCTGTTTATAATTTTTTTTTGAAACAGCGGATAAGCGGATGCAACACATCTATCAATGGGCTGGTCATCAGGAGCATTTTGGTGAAAGGACTGATGTGTTCTACAAAAGGTCTTCTGAGATTCTTGCCTTTTCAAGACTTGTAAGTATCAGTTTTGTATTGTGGTTATTTATATTGACATTTTAGTTGAATGATGGTTGAGATCATGTTGATATCGTTTAACAACAGGCAATACCAACTGAATTTCTGGACGAACATCCAATGCACATTTTCAAAAAAGGTTTGTTTAACCATGATGCAGTTGAATACATAATGAAAATCAGGATGGATTTTCACAGGGAAAACCCAGAACAGGTCAATCATGTTAATGCAATTGGTGAGTGGGGAAAATTCTTTCAAGTATGTGGATTTGAGTATGGAAAGATGATAAGGTTTAAGTTGATGTTTATCCTTACTGATTTGAATGGGGCAGTTAGTGAGGATTACCCGGTGTTTTATGTGTGTTAGTACTTAATAGATGAACTGTGTACGTTTTCTGTTGGGGATTTTTATGGTAGGTTTGTTATGTTGATAATATGGCCGTTAGTCAGTTTAAACATCTTTTGTCAATATTTTGTATATTTTGGTCTCTGTTTATGTCATGTTACAAAACTTTTTGGTATTAGGTATTGTATGCTATGCCGTAAAACTTATATGTAAGTTTAGTTTTAATATAACGTTTAGGAAATTCTAATAATCGATGCGTACTATTATCATTTATATCATTGCTATGTTTTCAAATCCGATAAATTAAATTTTTATTCTTTGATATTGTATCTGTGGAACCTTGCATGTGAAAATCGTATCCTGTAACACCCCCAAAATATCGCAGCGGAAGATTGCGTAACTGGGGCGTTACTTCAAAATACAAAGTACAAGGTATAGAAAACGACCTCTAAATGAGACGTTTTGAAAAGTTACCATTCGATTAAAGAATTCAGAGTTACAAACATGAGATCTCAAAGTATGATACATAAATGTATACAAAATGTTTCGAATGGTAAATGATAAAAGCATAAGTCTTCAAAATATGCCATGCGACTCTATGCTTCAAGATCTAGCTATCGTCTAATGTACCTGAGATAAACATGCTAAAGTGTCAACACAATGGTTGGTGAGTTCATAGAGTTTGTGTTAAATAACTTGAAAAGCCTTTAAAGAATGTTCACACAGGAAAGGCAATGTGAATCCACTCAGTTGCAAATCCCGCCCATACAAAACTTGCAACCTGTGTGTTTACAACCCATTGCTAAATATAGTAGGAGTATGACATGTGTATATGATGTATGTAAAATGTATCAGTAGACTGAACCTCACGACTTGCTTTCATATGATTAAACCCTATGGTAGTTATATTCACCCAAAGTCAAGAATAGACACAAGGGCGGGGGCATCTTCCCAAATAGTACTGCGTCACCCAAGGTCATGAATCTGGGACACAGGGGTAGGGGCATCTTCCCATGAGTACTATCAATACCTCTCCATGACTCTAATCAAGAGTTAAACAGTTGCTAAAGAATAATGCAATCAAAAATAATGCATTCATGTATTCACACAAGTAGATATGTAAATGTAAATCACGTATTCATGTAAGTAGTGATGTAAATGTAAGTCATGTATTTTGATAAATGAGTAAAATATGTAAATGAAACGAGCATGTATCTCCCCCAAAAGTAATTCAAAACGTATAAAAATAGGGGCTATGAAACTCACCTTGAACTAATGATATCAAAACATATAACGGAATCGATGGATTAAGCCAGGAAGTCTCTACGTACAACCTAGAAATATGATATCGTGTCTTAGGTTCTAAAACAACGAAGTGAATATTTAAACATGCCTTATATAGTTTATATATCTCGTACTACTGTTCAGGCCATCATAATCCAGAGGTCATGCAGTAAACGTTCGAGGAGCTAGGACACTTTAATTCGTAAATCCAGCAACTCGTCGATACGTTCACCCAAATGAAACCCCTCACATGAAGCTCCCTACTAACATAGTATTTATATGTGAAACATATATTTTGCTTACTTGATTATATGACATATTAAGAGTTTATAAATACAATAAATAAACTAACAAAGTTTATTAGTATTTAAATAATTTTGAGTCTTATAATTACTTACCTTTATTTAGAATGCTTGAGTATTATAGAAAAAAGGAATATAAGCGGAGCTTCGACGTAGAATTTGTATTCTTCAAAAACCCGGGGCTATTTGAAGATTATAACAACGCCTTCTTGGAAACCCGAAGTGATTTGAAGATAATAACAAAGTCTTTTTGGAAACTTGAAGTTATTTGAAGATTATAACGACTCTTTCTTGAAAACTCGAAGAAAAATAAGATCAAATGCTAGCTTCTCTCAAGAACACATGAACTTTCTTACAAAATATAAGAGATGTGTCTTTGGTTTTAGGTCTTTTAAGATATAAGAAGGTGTGGTGCAAGAATTTATGAAGTTTTTAGCTTGGTATTTATAGGAAAATTTTAGGAGTTAACTATATATTAGGTTAATATTTAACCATGGTTAAGTTTACACTTGTAAACATCCTAGAGATCAATGGTCAAGATCAAGCCAACAAGCTTGATGACACAACAAAAATGCCACATATGGCTAAAATGAGGAGGTTAAGAGTTCTAGTTATTTATATTTTCTTACGGAGTGAGTTTTGGTCCCGTTAATCGCTAACTGTAAGTCGTTAAGTCACGAAACGTAAAACCGGGGATCGTAAAAATACGAAACTTATAGAAATGATTAAACATGTCAATATACTCATTATTATCTTATAAGAATGAGTGATAAGTTTAATGGGTCGCGAAAACGCTGATAACGCTGGAAACGTTGGTTTAAAACGCGTTAAACGTAAAACGTACGAAAGTTGCGTAAATCTGAGAAAAGTAAAATGTAACTTTTCTAATATGATTATAATGAACTTAATAGACTTAAAATGTATAGGCTAGGCTTAGTCTAGTGTCGGTTGGTGTTAACGTTCTTTAGACCTAAAACCGTAAGTGTTAAAAATCAAGGAATGATTTTATGGTCAAAGGAGGAGGGAAAATATGTTGACTTTTCCAGCAATATAAAAGCTTCTAAATGTCTTAGAAAATATGGTGTAGGTATAGGCTAAGGTTGCCGATAAGTAAAAGTGCTTAAAACGCAAGTTTAGTTCTGTAAGACACATGGTCTATTTGGTAACATTTTAACTTAATTTCTAAAAATTTCATAATTGATTGTGAGTGTACTAAAAATCAATCTGATGCAATGAAATTATCAGAGTTAGTTTTCGTTATGCGCAGGATGTTTAAATGGCGTTTAAACCAAAACGTATAGTTTCTTAATAACTTTTGTGAAAATGAACCGACGAGCGTCAAACTTTCACTTTATCATGGAAATAATTTAACTTACGAGAATGTGAAATAAAAATTTCGGAGTGAATAGTGAAAGTGAATAGTAAAAATAAATAGTAAAATGAATAGTAAAATTTCGGGAATAGAATTTAACCTGAAAATGCGAATTGTTACAGTCTCTACCCCTTAAGGGAACTTCATCCTGAAGTTCTGTTGACGTTTACTACTTACGGTATCACTACAAAAATTCGTGGTTTCAGGATCTCTAAAATAGTGGTGTTCACTCTGATTCATCGAAAATAGTGTTTAGGGAATCGTATCGGATACAAATAAGCCCACTTATTTATAATTTATTACTTACATAAAGAAGCGTCCAAATTTATGTAAGGGATCATAAACTCATGGTTCGGTGATTTACGATTTTTTATTTAAATAAAGAGGCGTCCCAATCCATTCAAATAAGGAGATTCTAAATCATCCTAATTAAGAATTTCTGACACAAAACTTGCTTTCTAAGACAGATAATAAGATAATCAAGTCATCAATTCCTTAAAGCTAAGTAATAATATTATTTAACTCAAATCTCATGTCTCATCAAACAAGAACTGTCACAAGATCAAGTTAAATAATTAGTTATTATTGAGCTCCATGTTTTTAATGACTCGACTAAATTTGGGGTTTCCTTATTAATACAAAAGTCATATCATCCAATAGCGTGGATCTAAACAAACAACTAACAAAAAGCATATGCGCACGAAGTGTGTGTAAGGCAAATAAAGAGGAGAGTCTTAACGTATAAAGCAGTTATAGTCTAGGTAGTATATGCAACCTAGTTCTCTCAAACCAAGGCTCTGATACCAATCTGTAACACCCCCAAAATATCGCAGTGGAAGATTGTGTAACTGGGGCGTTACTTCATAATACAAAGTACAAGTTATAGAAAATACCTCTAAATGAGACGTTTTGAAAAGTTACCATTCGATTAAAGAATTCAGAGTAAACAAACATGAGATCTCAAAGTATGATACATAAATGTATACAAAATATTTCGAATGGTAAATGATAAAAGCATAGTCTTCAAAATATGCCATGCGACTCTATGCTTCAAGATCTAGCTATCGTCTAATGTACCTGAGATAAACATGCTAAAGTGTCAACACAATGGTTGGTGAGTTCATAGAGTTTGTGTTAAATAAGTTGAAAAGCCTTTAAAGAATGTTCACACAGCAAAGGCAATGTGAATCCACTCAGTTGCAAATCCCGCCCATACAAAACTTGCAACCTGTGTGTTCACAACCCACTGCTAAATATAGTATGAGTATGACATATGTGTATACGATGTATGTAAAATGTATCAGTCGACTGAACCTCACGACTTGCTTTCATATGATTATACCCTATGGTAGATTATATTCACCCAAGGTCAAGAATAGACACAAGGGCGGGGGCATCTTCCCAAATAGTACTGCGTCACCCAAGGTCATGAATCTGGGACACAGGGGTAGGGGCATCTTCCCATGAGTACTATCAATACCTCTCCATGACTCTAATCAAGAGTTAAACAGTTGCTAAAGAATAATGCAATCAAAATAATGCATTCATGTATTCACACAAGTAGAAATGTAAATGTAAATCACGTATTCATGTAAGTAGTGATGTAAATGTAAGTCACCTATTTTGATAAATGAGTAAAATATGTAAATGAAACGAGCATGTATCTCCCCCAAAAGTAATTCAAAACGTATAAAAATAGGGGCTATGAAACTCACCTTGAATTAATGATATCAAAACGTATAACGGAATCGATGGATTAAGCCAGGAAGTCTCTACGTACAACCTAGAAATATGATACCGTGTCTTAGGTTCTAAAACAACGAAGTGAATATTTAAACATGCCTTATATAGTTTATATATCTCGTACTACTGTTCAGGCCATCATAATCCAGAGGTCATGCAGTAAACGTTCGAGGAGCTAGGACACTTTAATTCATAAATCCAGCAACTCGTCGATACGTTCACCCAAATGAAACCCCTCACATGAAGCTCCCTACTAACATAGTAATTATATGTGAAACATATATTTTGCTTACTTGATTATATGACATATTAAGAGTTTATAAATACAATAAATAAACTAACAAAGTTTATAAGTATTTAAATAATTTTGAGTCTTATAATTACTTACCTTTATTTAGAATGCTTGAGTATTATAGAAAAAAGGGAATATAAGCGGAGCTTCGACGTAGAATTTGTATTCTTCAAAAACCCGAGGCTATTTGAAGATTATAACAACGCCTTCTTGGAAACCCGAAGTGATTTGAAGATAATAACAAAGTCTTTTTGGAGACCTGAAGTTATTTGAAGATTATAACGACTCTTTCTTGAAAACTCGAAGAAAAATAAGATCAAATGCTAGCTTTTCTCAAGAACAAATGAACTTTCTTACAAAATATAAGAGAAGTGCCTTTGGTTTTAGGTCTTTGAAGATATAAGAAGTTGTGGTGCAAGAATTTATGAAGTTTTTAGCTTGGTATTTATAGGAAAATTTTAGGAGTTAAACCTATATATTAGGTTAATATTTAACCATGGTTAAGTTTACACTTTTGTAAACATCCTAGAGATCAATGGTCAAGATCAAGCCAACAAGCTTGATGATACATCAAAAATTCCACATATTGCTAAAATGAGGAGGTTAAGAGTTCTAGTTATTTATCTTTCTTACGGAGTGAGTTTTGGTCCCGTTAATCGCTAACTGTAAGTCGTTAAGTCACGAAACGTAAAACCGGGGATCGTAAAAATACGAAACTTATAGAAATGATTAAACATGTCAATATACTCATTATTATCTTATAAGAATGAGTGATAAGTTTAATGGGTCACGAAAACGCTGGAAACGTAGGTTTAAAACGCGTTAAACGTAAAACATACGAAAGTTGCGTAAATCTGAGAAAAGTAAAATGTAACATTTCTAATATGATTATAATGAACTTAATAGACTTAAAATGTCTATGCTAGGCTTAGTCTAGTGTCGGTTGGTGTTAACGTTCTTTAGACCTAAAACCGTAAGTGTTAAAAATCAATGAATGATTTATAAAATCAAGGAATGATTTTATGGTCAAAGGAAGAGGGAAAATATGTTGACTTTTCCAACAATATAAAAGCTTCTAAACATCTTAGAAAATATGGTGCAGGTATAGGCTAAGGTTGCGGATAAGTAAAAGTGCTTAAAACGCAAGTTTAGTTATGTAGACACATGGTCTATTTGGTAACATTTTAACTTAATTTCTAAAAATTGCATAATTGAATGTGAGTGTACTAAAAATCAATCTGATGCGATGAAAATTATCAGAGTTGGTTTTCGTTATGCGCAGAATGTTTAAATGCGTTTAAACCAAAACGTATAGTTTCATAATAACTTTTGCGAAAATGACCCGATGAGCGTCAAACTTTCACTTTATCATGAAAATATTTTAACTTACGAGAATGTGAAATAAAAATTTCGGGAGTGAATAGTGAAGTGAATAGTAAAAATGAATAGTAAAATTTCGGGAATAGAATTTAACCTGAAAATGCGAATTGTTACATATCCTAATGTTAATTTTAACTATATATAGTTAATCAACAACAATACATTATCTGTGTAGTTAGCCCATACCCATTTTAGTTTTGGTTGACTTTTTATAGTTAAACACAACCATTTTATGTCAGAATTTAACCATAATCTGTTTGTTGGCTTTTTTATGGTCAAACAGACGTCAAAACAAATGTCCATGCCTTTATATATTCAAACATCAACCATGCATCATTTATATTGGTTCGTAACTTGTTATTTATTTGATTAGTATGACTACACTGTGTATATTTAAGTGGAATGTATGATGTTTTTGACTAAATATGTGCTAAATAAGAATGATGATAAAACTTGTGTACTCCTTTGAGATACTAACTGGACCACCACTATATTAAATAGCATACTATTTGGGATACAAAAGAAACATGATACTTAATCTATATAGTTAATTACAAAACATAAAAATATAAATATTTATAAAGCATTTAGGGTGTTGAAGTAAAAGAGTATGCAAATGCAACTCATCATAAGAGAAAATTTCAAAGTCTTCAGAGTCAATGTCGTCTTCGGCTTGATCAACATCAAATTCTTCATTCTTGCCTTTTGATTTTCCTAAATGCACCAACTTCTTTCAAAAGTATCTTAGCAGCATGTCTGTCTTTTTTCAACTTTTCATCTGTTTCCTCTTTTTGTTCCAGTTTCTTATTTTCTGGGTTGATTGCTCAGAAATCAACCATTCATAAACGGAACTTATGGTATCCGTTTCATGATCATTTTCAGAACCTTCAACTTCTAATAAATGAATTAATATAAATCACACATAGTAGTTAGATAGCATATCAGTTTAATGAGTTCGTTTTTAACGTTAATTACACAATGTTAACAATATACCTTCAGATGTTGCATGTTATTCAATTGTTTCTGCATGTGATTGATTTTCAGTGCCTAACACTTCATTTTCATCCTGTTTGGGTTGCTTGCTACAATGATATCAAACATATTCAGTTGATAAATATATAGGATAACATATACTGTAAAGAATTTAACATACTTTGGTTGATCTTGTTGATTGTCTTCAATATCTGCAACATCTAGTATTTTTTTTCTTGAAGATGACATTGTTTTGATCAACAGTAGGTTCAGTTTAGGATCATTTTTTTTAGTTAGATTTACAAATATGATTATACAATGGTGTTTATATAAAATTTTATAACTGATATGACATATGAACAGTGCAGCCGTATTTCACATTGGAAAGTGTATATTTGAAGAGTCAAATTTTGAATATAATGATCATGATTTAACTTCTTTTGCAATTATGTTAAGTAATTTTTTTCTTTTTTTAATTGTAAACTTATACGGATGCAATTATGTGGAAGTTAAAGAGGATGCAATTAATTTCGGTGAATTTCTAAGATATGGGTATTTTTTAATATTATTTGGATATCTTTTTGATTTTGTTAATTTATACTATATTTTCTCAAAAGAAAATTACGTAACTTTACAAACTAACGTAATCTTGCATTAAAGTAGCAGAAATCAAACTTGCAAAATGGGTAAAAAATTGCAAATTAAGATTGACATAATATAACAAACATTACATATAATTTAAATCAATCATATTCCAACATTACATATTGTCAAATCTCATAGTACATATATTTTAAATAGATTAAACATTAAGATATGAATAAACAATCTTCAATACTTTTATAAACTCCAACAATTTTCTGCCGGTTTTCTTCTATGTCTTTATTACGATCTTCAATCTTCTTCCGATGCACCAATTTAATCGCTTCATCTTCCTTGTTCTTTTCTTCCAGCCTTTTGATACGGTTATTATAAACTTCAATCAAACTTTTTTCTGTTGCAGATTGCCCAGAATTAAATTTTTTTCCAAATAGCTTCAGATATGCCAAAGAGTTGGTATTTTGAAGGAATAGGAGGAGGAGAAGTATCTCTTCCACGTTTCTGTTTCTTTGAATCAATATTTGAAAATGATGAACCCATTGAACTTTGAAACCACAATATAATTAAGCAATGAAAATATGATAGAAGTTGTTTGTTAAAGGTTTGTATTTACACACATTGTAAATTCATATCGTTTTAAATATTGAAAAAAATGAAATTGTTTATATTCCAAAATACAACCTTCATGCAATTAATTAGGATGAATTTAAAAGATAATACTATTTTTTTAAAATATATCGGTATCTTTTAAATTTGTTTAAATTATTATGATATCTTGTGAATCAATGATCCACTTGTTTGGATATACAGTTGTTTGGTACTGGTAGTTTGTTTTTAATACTGCTAGGATATTATTAGTGCTGCTACTTAAATATTTAGTACTGCTCGTTATAGAAGTTAGTACTGTTCGACGTTATGAGTTAGTGCTGCTAAGTAAAATCGTTAATATTGCTTGTGGTTTAGTGTTGCTTGTGCCATTTGTGATTACTTGCGTCAGACATCTTTTGTGTATTATCAGATATCGGATGTTGTATTCATTACTGCCAAACATAACCAGCAGTACTAACTTTGAAGTTAGTACTGCTCCTTTAAAATTAGTACTGTTAAAGTTTTTTAGCAACAATGATGTTTCTTGAATTAATCAAGTTTCTTGAATTAAATGAGGATTGTGAGGACTCTTCCAAACACTACATTGTCAACCTTAGTCTTCTGGCTTTCCTTTCTTCTGCAAGCTGAAATATCTTCCTTATCAATTCTCTTGCCATCTCTGATTCTTCATCAACTTTGAGTCTGGATGATAGCATGACAGTTAGTACTTCTGCTCTGATAGGATACTCCTTCTCCACTAACATGTAGATCTCTACTCCTGCTTTAGTAGACACCTTATGCACTCCACAGTTATCAAACAATCTCCATGTGATTGCTGAACGATGAGCTTGAAATCTCCATATAGCTTCACCTGTGTCAGGATCATATATTCTCTTTAGTTCTACCCAAAGCTCTTTGTCTTTGTCATCTGTTGGATCAGTGGTTTTGAACCTCTCTTGAACTAACCTCCAAAGCTTATCCAAGTCTTCTCTGTCAAAAGCCTTGATCATGTCTTCAAAGAACTTGTAGACTTCAGATTGACCTGCTACCCTGATGATCTTCCAGCCTTTAATAGCTCCATCTGTATAAACCTCCCAATCAATGATGGGATGTTTGGCTTGAATTGGATCTATATTCAGTGATTCTGGAACCACCACCATCATGCCATGGATTTGTTCTTCTGACAATGTTTCCTCTTCTTCTTCAGCAACTGTTTCATCATGCTTTTCTTCTTCTGTCTTCTGTTTCTTGGGTTCTGCAGACTCCAATTTCTCTGCTACTCTTTTCTCTCCTCTGCCTTTACTTGCTTCTTGATCACCTCTCAGGAACATCTGCATTCTCCTGTGAGTATCAATGTAAATCCTTTCAATTTCTTCAAAAGATCTTCCCTTGAAGTGATGTTCTTTCCAGGTATCTTGGTGCTTTAAATAATTCTTTATATAAGACAGTTGTTCTATCCTGGTGGGGGGTTTCTTCTGAGCAGCTTTCTTCTTGGTTTGACCTTTTCTAATTTGCTCCAAAAGGTCATCAATTGTTTGTTCTTGTTCTTCTCTTGTGAACTGAGACCTTTCTTCTTCTTGTAGTTTGGCAGCTAACTCTTTATCAGAAAGAACTTGAGCAGCTATTTGTTCTTCTTCAGTCTGAAACATATCTTCACTCATAAATTTTGCCAACCTTTCTTCCTCAACTGCCCTTGATAACTCCTCTTCATGAAATCTTTGAGATAACTCCTCATCAAGAGCAATCTGAACTTGGCTTTTCTTGGAGATCTTCTGTGATGTTTATTCTTCTTCTACCATTATTCCCTTACCCTTGTCTGATCTTGATCTCTTTGGCCTTCTTGTGTATACTGCACCAGCAGTACCTTGAGAACCACCAGTACCTTCTTCTGGAATACTACCAGTACCATGTGTAGCACTACCAGCACCTTCTGTCATTGTACCAGTACCTTGAGAATCTTGCCTCCCCTGAGTATCAAACTCCTCTTGGACCAAAGAAACATGAGGATCTTCATCTAATTGGGCAATCTTCCTCCCCTGTTTGGAAGATTCCTCACCTTGACCATCACTCTGACCATCTGATGAACTTGATGAAGAAGAGGAGTCAGTTGATTCCACCAATTTTGCTGATTTCTTTCTTTGGAGTGTCTTGACCTTCTGCTCTAGTTTCTTGACTTTAAGCACCAATTTAGTATACCTTGCCAAAAACCTTTTTGTGAGTGTTGAGATCAGTCTCCAAGCTAGACACTTTGTCAGACAATTTGGTACATAGTTCCATCAATTCCATAAGTTTCTGACTGCCCTCAGCACTTCCTGATGTGTGACCTTCAGGGAGAGGTGCATCATGGGGCAAAGACTCAGACTCCACCATATGGTGAGCCTCTGAGCCACCCAATATTTCTGGTTGGCTTGGTATTCCACCAATAGTAATGGATTCAAAGGAACTTGGTACTGTTGGTGTTGCCATAGGTTGGGTCTTATTTATGTTACCTCTGTCTTGCCTAGCTTCTAAGCCTGAGACAGTAGAAGTAGCCCTTCCTATACTGACAATGTCAGCCTCATCTGCTGCATGGGGAGGGGTAGGAACTCTGTGCTGAGGTACAACAGAGCCCTCTCAGGATAGTGACCTATCTGGTGATGAGGTTGGTTGTGAGGCTGATTGTTCAGAACTTGTGGGTGTGTGTTGGTGATCAACTGGGGTTGTTGACCCTTCACCCTGTACCTGTAGCATTGAATCAAATAATGGAACTTCTACCCCACTATACCCTTTTGAGGCCATCCTCATATTACTGAAAAGTTTTTGGGTAAGTTTGGGTGTTGGATAAACATTTTTGTGAGGAAGAAGCTGATGTGCCCTCATGTTCAAAATAGTTTGAATGAACCTAGGATACATCAAAAAATTTGATTTGCTATCAACATTTTTTACCATTCCTTCAAAGATGAGTTTTGAAAAGTTATAAGTCCTATCAGTAGCTAAGCAGATGAGAGCAGTTACAATATTGCTACTGAACTGTTCCCAGGAGGTTTTCTTAGGACTAAGACAGTGAAGGATGGTGTATATTAAAAACCTCCATCGTGGGACAAAACAACCTTTTTGAAAAGTTAAAGATTGTGATTGGATGTTGTACCCCATTCTGGTTAAATTTTCAAAAATTTCAGTGTTGGGCATAGCACTAATACCATTGTCATCATTCAGGTGGAGATGCCTCCTGAGTGATGATTCAGTAAGAGCGATAGATTTGCCATCCACTGTAGCATTTAGCTCTTTGTCTCCATTCTCAAACGTTCTGATAGTAGCAGTCTGCCAAAACTCTTTGATGTGGGAGACATAGATAGTGGGATTAAGAAGTAAGGAATACCTTATGTGAGAACCATTTAAAAAGTCCACTATCTAATGGAATTGGGTGTCATCCTCTGCTTTTTCCAAATAAGCTACCATGTTGTGTTTATCGACAAAGGTTAAAGTAGTCATGATTGTTAGTAAATTATTGATTTGACTGCTGGGATTAAAGTAATTTAGGTTAGAAAGTAGGTTGAAGAAAGTGAATTGAGATATTATGAAAGACTTATGAGGGTTTCTATTGGACCGACTTCAAGTAAAAGATAACTTTTGATTGAAGAAAGGTGAATATAAGAGATTAAAAGTAAAAATATCCAAAAAGTAAACCCTTAAGATAAGGAATTGTCAGTAAAAATCTCAACAAACTTCTCAACGGCTATTTTCAAAAAGCTGTAATTTCGCACCAGTACTAACGTCTATCCAGCAGTACAAACTTAAGCCTACCAGTACTAACTTTTTGCCTGGCAGTACTAACTTTTGGAAAAAATTTGACTTAGCAGTATGAACTCAGTTTTGATTAAAAACTATACTGCTTACAACCATTTTGAAGGGATTAAGTGTAAAGCACAAGATATAATAGAACTCCATACTAACCTAAACCCAACACATACCTCTTATGCACAACATGTTTTATAAAGAAGTTTCAATTTTACTGTTACATCTATGTGGAACATCATGTATAACACAATCATATAAGCTATCAATCAGACAATATCATTGTATTAAGAATATGTTAATGGTCATATAAGCTATCAATCAGACAATATCAATGTATTAAGAATCAATATTAAATTAAAAACCATAAAATCTATAGCACAAATATTGTCATAATACTTTTAAAACATAATACCTTGTGACTGCCTTGATGGTGTGTCACTTTCAAACCTGATGGCATCCATGGTAGTAGTTTTCTTCTTCACAGCTTTTGAACCTGAAACAATTATTTAAACATTGATAAGCAATTTAACACAATGATATAAACTATGAAACAAATAATATTAGTTTGTTTGTTTAACACACATCATCAATATAATTAACTAAAGAATGTCAATATTAAAGGTATGATAAAAATAATTTAAAAGCACAATACCTTGTTGATGCATGTTTGCATCCATTGTAGTAGTTTTCTTTTTTGAAGCTTTCAATACTGCAATTTTAAACGGACATATGTCTCAACTCATTGAACAAAGGTATGAACAGAATTTCAATAAACCCTATTATATTAACTAATTTATTTAACAAACAACATTTACAAAACAAATTATCAATACAGTACCTGATGCACGCTGTTTTACATTTGTTATATGTTGTGGTGTACTTTTCCCTTCTTGGATATATAGAGCACCAAATATGCATCAAGATACAAAGCATACATATGTAATTTATGCAAGCACAAAATAAGACGCACAACATTCATTGTATCATGAATTAAATACAAATTATATGTAACCAAATTATTAAAGAACACTATTGATAAAGAGAAAAGTGTACCGCTTTTAGGGGGTCATTTAAGCCCTAAATCGTATTTATTTGATCAAATATTGCCCTAAATCGTTCCTTTTGTCATTTTAGGTACTTTGGAGAAGAAATCTGGAAAAGGAAGCATTTTGGACGTTTTTGGAGCATAAAAGTGAAGAAATTGACAAAGTCTCAAAAATCTGCTGGAAAGTACCTGTGACGGCGTCAAGCCCCAATGTGACGTCGTCAACCCTTGATAAGCCAGAGAGGATTTTGGAAGATTAAAGGGGGACGGCGTCAAGAAGGTCGTCAAGCCTTGATAAGCCAGAGAGGATTTTGGAAGATTAAAGGGGGACGGCGTCAAGAAGGCCATCAAGAAACCCTAACCGCGGCGAGTTGACGGCGTCAAGCTCTATAACGTGACGCCGTCAGATCTGTTTTCCTATATATACTTTCATAATTTTTAGTCATTAGTGTGCAACTTTGTGAGGAGAAACCCTAGACGATTTTTCTGCCATTTTTAAGGGTTTTATACCCTTGGATCTCCCATGTTCAATTGAAGATAAGTAATCAATTAATCATTCAATATGTCTATGTGTTGTTTGATTATGTCTTGTTCTTATCTTTTATTTAACATGCTAGGCTAGATTTATCTTGTGTTTGCTTAGATCTAATGAAACCTAACTATTGATTATTGGTTGTTGGTGTTTTATTAATTGTATTGGATGATTGTTCATCGATGTTAGGCTTAAGAAAACTGGCTAACCTCCTATACGGTAACTTGCTTGAACGTCTTAAGAAACATGAACCAATGCGTACTAAGGTTTTTATGGTTGTATTTAATGCATGAGCGAATTCTAATGATCCCATGTTAGGAGCTTCTTAGCCGGCTCGACATAGGACTGAAGTAGGAGCTTGTAGAGTTGGGGAAGTACGTACGCCACCCCACGATTGGTATTAAGGAATACACCCGTCATCCACACAATTAATACACACTAATCAACCGGTAAAAGATAGTTAGGGAGTAAGGAAATCTAAGTAAACACATTTCTCCCTATATAAGTTCCACCACCTTTTTATTTTCAGTTATTTTATTTTATTTGCAATTGTAGTTATTTGGGTTAGTTGACTAGCAACTAATTCCGCCCACTCCTTCAAACCCGAGATTTTTACTTGCTTTCATAAAAATATAAAAAATACAAAAAGAATCTTCCCTCACCCTTAGACCTATTAGAGTAGTCTTTCAATCCTAACGAAACCATTCTCCTAGAGAACGATCAATCCCCGGTACTTGCCACTACACTATACTACATCGGTCAGGTACACTGCCTGGTGGGGATTGCAAGCCTCTTGAGATCCCTTGAGAGGTAAAACCTGTTGTAAGGTCGCAAAACCAGCATCAACAATACCTTGCAAACGACTCTCGGAACTTTTGTTTTGCTTAGCTTTTGAAAGCCTTTCAGAATGTTTTTGCCGCTGCATATTTGAGTAGGGTTGCTATGTAGATCGATTTCTATATATTAAAATTACGTATATGTTTGTAGATGCGTGGTTAATGATGTATATATAGTGAAAAATTAGGGCTGCAATTATGTGAATTATAGATATCTGTAAACTATTTTTGGAGATAAAAGATATCATAGAATACATTCTAAACTTATCCTCATATGAATCAAACTGCAATAGGTATGCTATTCGGATTAAGCTTCCTAAATACTGTCTATCCTTCCTTGTGTTTATAGATTTTAGTTTGTAGAACAAATACAAAACATTGTGTTGGTGCAGTGGTTAAGATGTGATTAGCACTTATTCACAAACCCATGTTCGAATCCATGCTCATGTATTTTTGAACAAATAAATTCCGAAATTCACAACCCAAAAGAATGCTTATGTGGCTTCATTGTGATGACATGAAATTAAAAGATGATGAGGTGGACTATATATATATATATATTATTATATATATATATATATTATATATTATATATATATATATATATATATATATATATATATAGAGAGAGAGAGAGGTTGGTTCATAGGAAAAGTTGATTTTGGTAGAAAAGTGTACAAATCACCCCCTCATTCCCCTCCCTTTTTTCACACAAGACTACAGGGACCTTATTGTATTTTCTTTCATTCTTTAAGGTAGGTTTTGTATATTCGCACCCTACCCCCCTCCCCCCCCCCCCCGAGGAAAAAAATTTCCCGCCAAAAAAAATATTTTTTTGGGCAAAATTTTTTTTTCCAGCCAAAAATTTTCCCGCCAAAATTTTATAATTATGATGCACCTTTTTATTTTGGTGCATCACAGTTATAAAAATTGGTTATAACTATGATGCACCAAATTTTATAACTGTGATGCACCAAGATAAAAAGGTGCATCATAGTTATAAAATTTTGGCGGGAAAATTTTTGGCTGAAAATAAAAATTGGAGTGTTTTGGGGGGGGGGGGGGGGGTTTCAAAACTTACCCTAAAGTTTGAGATGTTTGCAAATTCTACCCTATAACTTTTTTTTCACTTTTCTATCTAATTACACTTTTCTCTAGAACCGGACCATATATATATATATATATATATATATATATATACAAGAGATAAACACATTAAACCTTTAATATGAAACTGGTTAATATATGTAATTGACCCATGTCTTTCTGTTCAGATTCGACCCATTATTACTCGACCCTAATCTGATCTTACAACCGAATCTGATCATCATTACGTGATTCTAAAATTGGAATAAACCCTAGAATAATTAAGGAATAGGGCGTACATAATTAATGTGAGGGCTAGGATTCGTTTTATGATTTTATGTGCATTGATTTGTGTCGTTATAATTGTATGTGTGTGTGTGTCATTAAAGGGCTGTAAAACATGTGTATTTTACGTGAATGAAACCTGTAAAAATGGACGTGTGAATCAGATTTAAAATAGTTAGAGTATTAAGTTTGTTTTGGTTTCGTTAATCATGATCTATCTCGTTAATTATGGGGGCTAAATTGTCCTTGCATGCGTGACCTTGTGTGTTGTGTGAAGTCTAAAACTTGTTTACAAACTGAATGGAAGTGGTTAAAAGGTGTGGTTATGGTTTGGCTAAAACATTGGGTGCGTTTGTGTAAGTAAGCATGAGCTAAAATGGTCTTAAACGGGTTTTGAACGGGACTGTTTTGTAATCTGAATATGTATGCACTATTGCTTGAGTTTCATAAGTGTATAATACTGGTTCTTTGCTTGTAAACCTTGTTTAATATCTTAATTAAGTTTTGCAATTGGTTTGGAGTGAATTGGAGTCGTATTAGTCATGTTTATGAATTTTATGGGATCATGTGTCAACCTGAGTTTTGGGAACTTAAAAATCAGTCGATGTTTTTGATTTTTCATTTTCAAACCACAAGGAACTGAGAGCTCTCCTTTTACAGGGATGATATTTAGGTTATGTGTGACTTCTTGGAATTTTTGTGGATTTTTCTGAAGTATCTCAATGGGTTAATTAAAGGCAAACTTTCTATGTGTATCTGCAGTTAATTTTCTAAACAGGTCTGGAAAGATGATTTTTAAAACAATACTCGTGCTTGGTAGTAAAATCTATAAAAATTTCTAAAGGTACTTAACTGATATGGGAATCACTAAGAATTATTTCAGAATTGTTGGAGCTTAATTGGTAGGCCGCCTTAAAAATCATAAGAATGTGATCCAGATTCACTGATATAGCCTTATTAAGGGATGTATGATTTGAAAGTACCTATAAACCCTAACTTTGATTAATTATGAATGTAACCCTAACTTACTAATTATGAAAACTTGCTAAATATGGAAAGTTACTAATTCGGGAAAGTTACTTAATTTGGGAAACTCACTTAATTCGGAAAGTTACTAATTCGGGAAGTTACTAAATAAGGAAAGTTACTAAATATGGAAAGTTACTAAATTTGGAAAGTTGCTATAAATGGAAGGAAACCCTAATATGTTAACCTGAACAACAATAAGTACTGAATCAGAAATAACTTATGAAATGGTTCTTAAATAATAAGACGATCATTAATTCGTGTAGATTCGCTGAAGAAGGAGTAACTTCCGATCCATGTGTTTTCTGATATGGTTTCATTTGCGGTTTGAGGTACAGATATTCTACCCTTTCTCAGTAAGGGTTTTGTTCTCATGACTTCTCGATCCTTGACTTTGATTCAATTGCTATGATATGATCCGTTTGATATGATCCTTTGATATGATTCCCTATGATATGATTCAGTTTGCTATCCATTTTGTTATGATATTCAGTATGCTATCTCAATTGATATGAGATTCTGTTCAGTTTGATATACCTTTGTTTATTATGCTATGATTGCTTTGTTATGATTATGGATAGCTTTGTTTTGTTGCCCGAGCTAACTAGTCATGAAGGTACCATGACCATGTCATTTAGGCACCAATGGCATGACACTTTCTGTGGAGGTGTGATTGATCCACGGCATTCCCTTCTGTTCTGTTATGATATATGTGACTGATGAAGCGAAAAGTGTACCGCTTTTAAGGGGTCATTTAAGCCCTAAATCGTATTTATTTGATCAGATATTGCCCTAAATCGTTCCTTTTGTCATTTTAGGTACTTTTGGGAAGAAATCTGGAAAAGGAGGCATTTTGGACGTTTTTGGAGCATAAAAGTGAAGAAAACGACAAAGTCTCAAAATTGTGCTGGAAATTACCTTTGACGGCGTCAGGATTAACCCTGGACGGCGTCATGGCTTGGCAAAAGTGGTGGATGTGAAATTTACTCATGATAAGCCAGAGAAATTGCATGGAAATTCTGACGGCGTCACGCTTTAATCTGATCAAGGTCGTCACGTTATAATTCAAAGAGGGACGGCGTCACGTTCATAATCTGACGGCGTCAAGCCTTGATAAGCCAGAACGGATTTTGGAGAGCTAAAGAGGGACGGCGTCAATAAGGTCATCCGGGAACCCTAAAATTGGCGAGGTGACGGCGTCACACTCCATAACGTGACGCCGTCAGATCTGAAAGTCTATATATAGTTTTCTAATTTTTTGTCATTAGTGTGGAACTTATTGGGGAACTTTGTGTGTGAAAACCCTAGGACGAATTTGGCAGCTCTTTCAAGGCTTTTTGCCTTGAGATCTTCCATGTTACATTGAAGATAAGTTATCAATTAATCATTCAATATGTCTATGTGTTGTTTGATTCTATCTTATTCTTGTCTTTTGTTTAACATGTTAGGCTAGATTTATCTTGTGTTTGCTTAGATCTAATGAAACCTAGCTATTGATTATTGGTTATTAGTGTGTTGTTAGTTGTATTGGATGATTGTTTATCTATGTTAGGCTTAAGAAAACTGGCTAACTTCCTATTCGGTAACTTGCTTGAACGTCTTAAGAAACATGAACCAATGCGTACTAAAGGTTTTTATGGTTGTATTTAATGCACAAGCGAATTCTAGTGATCCCATGTTAGGAGCTTCCTAGCCGGCTCGACATAGGAGTGAAGTAGGAGCTTGTAGAGTTGGGGAAGTACATACGCCACCCCACGAATGGTATTAAGGAATACACCCGTCATCCACGCAACTAATACACACTAATCAACCGGTAAAAGATAGTTAGGGAGTAAGGAAATCTAAGTAAACACATTTCCCTCCACATAAGTTTTCACCAACATTTTCATTTTCTGTTATTTTATTTTATTTGCATTCGTAGTAATTTGGGTTAGTTGACTAGCAACTAATTCCGCCCACTCTTTCAAACCCGATATTTTACTTGCTTTCATAAAAATATAAAAACATAAAAAGAATCTTCTCTCACCCTTAGACCTATTAGAGTAATTTTTCATACCTAACGAACACTATTCCTGTGGAGAACGATCAATCCCCCGTACTTACCACTACACTATACTACATCGGTCAGGTACACTGCCTGGTGGGGTTGTAAGCCTCTTGAGATCCCTCGAGAGGTAAAACCTGTTGTAAGGTCGCAAAACCACGCATCAAGTTTTTAGCGCCGCAGCCCGGGGAGTAGTTATTGCTTAGGTTGAAATTTTATTTTTATTAGGTCTACTCACAAGATTCCTATCAAGTGAGATATTTTCTTTTTATTTTGTAGCTTTCTCGTAGTCTATCTTTTCTTTGTGATTTTGTTTGTAATTTGCTTCAAATGGACTTATCACTTAGATTTCTAAGATTGCAAGATATGGTTGAGTGGCTAGAACACCAAGAAGGTCAAAATACCTCATTTAGAGACACTTATGAATCATATGAGCCTTCACCTAGGATAGATTCTTATGAACAACCTCCATGTTTAGGATCATGTTTTAGTGAGGCTAATAGGAAAAGCGACCTAGTTTGCCAAGGAATTGTGGATAGAGCCGTATCAATAAATCATAAGTTGGATGAAGCACTAGGTTTGTTATTATCACTACCTAAGAAAACAATTGACGAGGATATAGGTGATCTTGACACATGGAATAATGAGGTAAACACCATAAGCCCACAAAATACTCAACCATCATTTGAGGCACCCACACCGCCCGTGACTTACCCGGAAGAAGTAGAAGAGACTTTAGGAATCCCGATGGAGGTAGAACCCTTGGACCAAGCACAACTAGAGGATATAGGTTTGCACACTTTTAGTGATGACCTTACTCATAGTTCTAGGGGATTTCCTAGTGTTGATGAATTGGAACCTCAACCTTTACACAACTTTTCATCCTTAGATTTACATCTAGGAGAAAAAAGAGGAACCGACCCACCCATCAACCAATATTATCCGGGTAGTTTTAGGATGAAGGAAGCCATTCACTCACCCCCTTCACCTCACGTGGCATATTCACACCCTAAGGGTGTGTATCGCTACTTTCACCCGCACTTAATCCTAAGTGTAGGGAAAACCTCCCCTATTTTTGTTAAATAAGGGTAGAGTCAGGCTCGTGACTCGAACAAAAACAAGCGCTTATTGGGAGGCAACCCAAGCTTTATTTGCTTTATTTGTTTGATTGTTTGTTTATTTAATTTTTATTTGTTTCCGTATGCATTTCTTATTCTTTTTGTTTACTGTTCATGTCTCAAATATAAATTGTGAAAATGCTTTATTTTGTTTTTAACTTCGTCTTAACTACATATAAAGGTATTTTGCAAAAGATAAGTGTAAGGGAAATCCAAATTTGTTTTTAAGAACAAGATTGAACATGAACGATAACAATGAGATATAAGCATGCATATTAGTATTTATTTGAGTCAAATGCTTGTATCGAGTCATAATGAAGTTTTGCAGGAATTCCAGGAAGTAAGGTATAGGTTTTTCCAGAAATTTTCCGGAAACTTAACATGAGAATTCTGTCAGATCATTTCTGACGGCGTCAGGCGTTACAACCTGACGGCGTCAGGTTTAATTTTCTGAAAATTTTTGAAAGTTTTGTTTTCATAAAAAGTTTTTATTAAATCTCTAACTTATAATCTCCAGGAATCTGCAAAATTATCATCCCAAAAGCATTATATCCTTATATATAGAGTTTATCCCGCCGATGTTATGCAGGTTTTCGTGTTTGTTTTCTCAGGTTTAACAGGTTATTTTGGACAAGGAAATGTTTTGGATCAAGCTTTTGGCGATGCATTAGTCATGAAGCTTTTACATTCTCTTTGGAAGAAGATCTAACCGTGTTACTTCATTATCCACCGAGCGAATCAGGGGAGTATTTGATTTCATTCTTTTACTTTATGCTTTTACATTTGTTATTTGAACATTGGGGACAATGTTCATCTTAAGTGTAAGGGGGGGTAAAAGTACGATTAGAGAATACAATTACGCTTGATTTTTGTTTGTTTAATGGTAGATGTGTAATAAAACTGAGAGAAATACCTGTTAAGGCAATTTTAGTGCCAAATTTAAAATTTTTTACAACATATAGGAGTGAAACTTTGGTCTTAATGAGCGTCTCATGGATAGGAGTTATATGACTAGCACAAAACCGTACCACTAAAAAATTTTCCACCCCCAAATATGTAAGGTTCGCCCCTAGAATTGGTAGGAAAAGCATTTATGCTATGATGTGTGTACCGGTAGCACTTAGATTCTAGAACTTGCGTTAGGACCATTCCGAGGCCACAAGTGAGACTACATTCGTGTAGTTAGATTTACTACATGATAAGAGGCATTAGGATTAACCCATTGTTTTACACCTGTGTTTTTGTTATAATTACTTTGGCTACATTGGTCAAGTAATTCTCCCACACCCTTTGCGTTGTACTCATTTTTAGTACACGATACCCCTAGTACACCCCTCAGAGCCTATTTTTTCGTTTCGACCTTTAAGCATTTTACTTAAAGGAAGAATTTGTTTACACCCCACTAAAATGTACACCCAAATCGCCTTAGCCTACCTTGTATGCACTCATTTTTAGTGCATTATTGTTACAACATTTGTTTAAACCCAAGTTAATTATCTAATTGATTACATGGTTGCTAAGTCGAGTCATATCCTTGTACATATTGTTTTGGGACGATTGGGACTCATGGGTAAAGTACTAGTGTAATGGAGTAATGGGGAAGAACATCATTTATTACCCCCATATGTGCTAAATATTTTAAAAGTACTCCAAGTTTTTCAATTATCTTAATTCGAGTCATTAGAATAGTTTTTTGTAAAGTTATGTAAAAGTTCAAGTGTAAGGGGAGGCAACGCCCCTATGATGTATTATTTTGGATGGTAGGGCAAAAGTGTATGTCTAAAAAAAAAAAAATCGAAAAATCAAGAAAAATACAAAAAAATGAGAAAAAGAAAAAGTAGAAAAAACATACGGACTACCATCCCGTTTCATTTTATTTTATTTTATGTTTTTGTTATTTTGTTTTTAGCTTAAGATTGAGTCGAGTCTTGGCTTAGCAACATTGTATAGTACATGTAATTGATCAAGATCTTTAACTCGCCACCAGTAAAATATCCTTTATCCAACAAAACCGTGTTTTCCTTTTCCCTACACCTAACGTTATAACCCATTTAAAAGCCCTCTTTGATAGTTTATCTTTGGTGCTTACGCCTAGTGGAGGAGGTTTTCGATCCTTTCCCAAGCCTATGGTAATCTATTTGCTATGACAGGTAGTGAGAGATATTATCCGTTTTCATTTATGAGATTTATTTTGATGACACTTGAGAGATGTGAGTATCTAAACACTACTTGTGAGGTGCTAGTTTATAATCTCCGTGCCTATTATGATTAAAGTGGAACGAATATTTGTTGTAATTACTTTTATGTTAGCATTAAATGACCCCTAACTTGTATTTTGATTAGAATAAAAGCGCATTTGCTTGAGGACAAGCAAATCTCAAGTGTAAGGGTATTTGATGAAGCGAAAAGTGTACCGCTTTTAAGAGGTCATTTAAGCCCTAAATCGTATTTATTTGATCAGATATTGCCCTAAATCGTTCCTTTTGTCATTTTAGGTACTTTTGAGAAGAAATCTGGAAAAGGAGGCATTTTGGACGTTTTTGGAGCATAAAAGTGAAGAAAACGACAAAGTCTCAAAATTGTGCTGGAAATTACCTTTGACGGCGTCAGGATTAACCCTGGACGGCGTCATGGCTTGGCAAAAGTGGTGGATGTGAAATTTACTCATGATAAGCCAGAGAAATTGCATGGAAATTCTGACGGCGTCACGCTTTAATCTGATCAAGGTCGTCACGTTATAATTCAAAGAGGGACGGCGTCACGTTCATAATCTGACGGCGTCAAGCCTTGATAAGCCAGAACGGATTTTGGAGAGCTAAAGAGGGACGGCGTCAATAAGGTCATCCGGGAACCCTAAAAGCGGCGAGGTGACGGCGTCACACTCCATAACGTGACGCCGTCAGATCTGAAAGTCTATATATAGTTTTCTAATTTTTTGTCATTAGTGTGGAACTTATTGGGGAACTTTGTGTGTGAAAACCCTAGGACGAATTTGGCAGCTCTTTCAAGGCTTTTTGCCTTGAGATCTTCCATGTTACATTGAAGATAAGTTATCAATTAATCATTCAATATGTCTATGTGTTGTTTGATTCTATCTTATTCTTGTCTTTTGTTTAACATGTTAGGCTAGATTTATCTTGTGTTTGCTTAGATCTAATGAAACCTAGCTATTGATTATTGGTTATTAGTGTGTTGTTAGTTGTATTGGATGATTGTTTATCTATGTTAGGCTTAAGAAAACTGGCTAACTTCCTATTCGGTAACTTGCTTGAACGTCTTAAGAAACATGAACCAATGCGTACTAAAGGTTTTTATGGTTGTATTTAATGCACAAGCGAATTCTAGTGATCCCATGTTAGGAGCTTCCTAGCCGGCTCGACATAGGAGTGAAGTAGGAGCTTGTAGAGTTGGGGAAGTACGTACGCCACCCCACGAATGGTATTAAGGAATACACCCGTCATCCACGCAACTAATACACACTAATCAACCGGTAAAAGATAGTTAGGGAGTAAGGAAATCTAAGTAAACATATTTCCCTCCACATAAGTTTTCACCAACATTTTCATTTTCTGTTATTTTATTTTATTTGCATTCGTAGTAATTTGGGTTAGTTGACTAGCAACTAATTCCGCCCACTCTTTCAAACCCGAGATTTTACTTGCTTTCATAAAAATAAAAAACATAAAAAGAATCTTCTCTCACCCTTAGACCTATTAGAGTAATTTTTCATACCTAACGAACACTATTCCCTGTGGAGAACGATCAATCCCCCGTACTTACCACTACACTATACTACATCGGTCAGGTACACTGCCTGGTGGGGTTGTAAGCCTCTTGAGATCCCTCGAGAGGTAAAACCTGTTGTAAGGTCGCAAAACCACGCATCAGTGACCACTTGGCCATTATGTATATGTATGTTCAGTCTCGTGCTGGCATATGTATTTTGTTTTGCAGGGAGCATATGAATGCATCATAGGTATTTTTCTGTTTGGATATGGTTTGACTTAGTGATTGGTAGTGCGTGCAATGCACCCCATTTCACTTCTGGTACATTGGAGCTAGCTACTCCTTGTAAAACTTATGATTGGACGGATATATGGATATGATATGATGTGATTATGTGATTAAGCATGTGGCATGCTTTCTGAGCTCGATGGGCATTTCTGTTTTGTTATATGATTATGATTCTCTGATTGATTCCTTTGACTTCATTATGATCTCCTTATGTTTCGCTATGATTTGCTTCTTATGATATATGATATTTTGTTCAGCTGATCCTTGATCTCTTATTTGTTGACAGATGATTAACAGGAGCTTATGTTCCTTTTCCCTATACTTATATATGTTCGATTATTCGTTTTGGTTTATATCTGTTCACTAGGCTTTTTAAGCTCAGCCGCATTTCTTTTCCTGTGGCAGGTTTTAGGTTGGAAGCTGGGATTGAATGAAGAGTGCATAGGAGCTCTTAGTGGACCACCCTGATGATAGATACCCATTTACTTTTGGATTAGACTTGGATTTACCTTCAGTTAGCTTTGGCTTGGATTTGTATTTCAGTTTTCGGAAATCATTATGTATAGAGTTAGTATTTCGTTACTATCATTAGAAAAACCTTTGTAACCATTATGTTTATAAGTCTTCCGCTTGCGTTTGTATGTTCTGATTGACACCATAATGTGGCATTTTGACCCTTGTCGGGTTGGGGTGTTACAGTCTCATAGATAGGAATTATATAGCTAGCACAAAAACCCTACCACTCTAAAACCTCCACCCAAAAAATGTGAGGTTCGCCTTTAGATTGTTAGGAAAAAACATTCACCTTTAATGCTTATGAGTGTACCGGTAGTATATAGATTATAAACTTGCGTTTGTGATGCATCCCGAGATCGCTAGTGAGACTACATTCATGTAATTAGGATTGACTAAATGAAAAGAGGCATTAGGATAACCCTTGTTTTAAACTTATTTTTATAATTACATTGGCTTCATTGGTCAAGTAATTCTCCCACACCCTTGCTCTGCACTCATTTTTAGTACAAGATACCCCTAGTACACCCCTCAGAGCCTATACTTTTCGCTGTTCTCGTGATATTTCGGTGGATTCCAAAATATTAATGAAGAGCATTGTTTACAATCCACTCCCAAATGTTACACCCAAATCGCCTTAGCCACCTTGTATGCACTCATCTTTAGTGCATTATTATTACAATATATTTATTAAACCCTTTGTTAATTATCTAGTTGATTACATGGTTGCTAAGTCGAGTCATATCCTGTAAATACAGTTTTGGGACGATTGTGACTCATGGGTAAAGTACTAGTTATTATGGAGTAATGGGGAAGAAAGACAATGTTATTACCCCCATATGTACGTTAAATGTTTTAAAGTACTCCACGTGTTTTGATCATTGCAATTCGGGTCATTAGTTAGTTTTACTTATTTAAAAGTTCAAGTGTAGGGAGGCAACTATAAATCCCTTTTGTATGGATGTATATTTTGGTTGGTAGGGCAAGAGTGTATGAAAAAAAAATAAAAAAAAATCGAAAAAAAAATGAAAAAAAAAATGAAAAAAAAAAAAAAAAAAAAAAAAACACATACGGACTACCATCCCGTTTTTATTTTTTTAAGTCAAGATAATGTCAAGAAAAAATACAAAAAGAGTTAATAATTAGCTAGTCGAGTCGAGTCTTGGCTTAGAAACGCCACCTTGTATATGTGATTGACTTAGATGATTGACTTGCCACCAGTAAAATTCCCTATATCCAACAAAACCGTGTTTTCCATACCCTTACACCTAACGTTACAACCCTTTAAAAGCCCTCTTTGATAGTTTATCTTAGGTGCTTACGCCAAAGTGGTGGAGGTTTGATCCGTTCTCAAGCATATGGTAATCTATGGGCTATGACAGGTAGAGAGTGTTTTATTTTCCCGTTTCCATTCATGTTATATAACTTATACACCCGAGAGATGTGAGAATCCAAACACTTCATGTGAGGTGCTAGTATATGATTTCCGTGCTTATTGTGACTATGGTGGAACGAATATGCGTTATAATTACTTTTATACCAATGCTAAATGACCCCTAACTTGTATATTGATTAGGATAAAAGCACATGTGCTTGAGGACAAGCAAATCCTAAGTGTAGGGATATTTGATAAAGATTTATTTGATACCTTTTTAAGGGGTAATTTAGTCCCTAAAGTCATATGTATTTGATCAAATATTGCCCAAAATCGTTTCTTTTTGCATTTTAGGTACTTGGGACGAGAAATATGAAAACCGGCACATTTATGGCTATTTTGAACGAAGAAAAACGACCAAGTCGCAAATCTGTCAGAAAAGGAGATTTGACGGCGTCACACTTTACAAAGTGACGTCGTCACTTGCATTTGAAGACCCAGATTCAGAGTTAAACTTACACGAGACGGCTCAGATGTTTTATAAAGAGACGGAATCACAACATCCTGAGGGTGTCAGAAGACACAAAGCGACGCCGTCACAAGCTGATCAAGACTATCACAACATGCACGCGAAGTAGCTGATACTGTTTTAGCCATATCTTTTGCATACGAACTCGGATTTAGGTGATTCTAAAGGCCACGAAATCGGGGAGAAAAGATCTACAATTTAGTGAAAAAAGGGGCCGTGACGCCGTCACTCTTTGCTGACAGAAAAACTGCCGATAAATATGTAACACCCCCGTTTTCGATATACGCAGCGGAATATAAGTTAGGGTGTTACTTTAAGTATCACAGTCATGAAAATAGAAAACGACTCGAAAAGAGACGTTTTAAATAAAATTGTTATCATTTGTTTATTTAAATCAGAGTTACATATAGAGGTCTCAGCGGGATGTTTCTGTTAATACGTGATAAAAGTTACATTATTAGTTGAATGATAACGAAATAGACACTCTTTTTATAAGAAGAAAGTTCATGCCACTCCGTGCCAAATCGTATTTCTAGTTACCTGAGATAAAATATGCTAAAAAGTCAACACAAAGGTTGAGTGAATCCATAGCATTTAAAGTTATAATCCGTTTGAACACAAGCTAAGTAGAAAGTAGATCAGTTATATCGCAGTTCATTATATATTGCTCTAAGTCTCATGAATCGCAAGATGTTAACACGATGGACATCATAGATATAATGTAATGATGTAAATCACTACATAATTAAATGTAGCAATTATGCCCTCGAGTAGGAGTCTGCCTGAAACTCTTTATTAAACGTTTTCAAATAAAATGCATTGGGTCACTTATCCAGCAACAAAAAGGGGTTGTCAACCCAGTAGACCTATTCATTATATTCGCGCTCACCCGAAAGTGATTAATGGTTCATGATAGAGGGTCTTTAAATAGGTAACAGTTAAACTTATGCAATATAAATCAGGAAAGCATACAGGAAAATACTTGTGTTCGGTTTAGTAGCATGTATCTCCCCACAAGTTTGGAAAACGTATAAAAAAATGAGACTATGAACTCACCTTAGCAATCTGGATGGAAAACAAAGTTAATTAGAGTTGATAAACGTCTCAGGCATGAAACCTGGTTCGTTATGTCAAGTTTCAGTAATCATTTTCGAATACATATATAAGTTTCAATGTTCGTTTCGTAACGTTCTGGTTGATAGTTAAATGTTAAAATGAGACAACATGAAGTCTCTTCAAAAGTTGGATAAGATTTTATCTTATTTTTTTATTTTTATGTTTCCGTTCGTTCGTTTGTTTGTTCAATATATCTCGTTTGTTTGTTATCGACATAAACGTATTTAGTTTATTAGTTTTTATTTTTATAATTATAATTAGAATATATTAATAATAATAATTATATGAAGTTACACTTTTTACCCTATAGTTTCACATATTGACAGTTTATACCCCTGAACTTTCACAAAATGATAATTTTTATCCCTTAACTTTTGGAAAATGACATTTTTTACCCCTCAACTTTTGGTGAAATGACAGTTTATACACCTAAAGTTTCGAAATTGACACTTTATACCCTTAACTATATATTGTTGGCAAAAATGGCCCTTGTTTAAATATCTTTAAGAAATTTACGTTTTTGGCCCAATAAAACTCCAACTTTCAAAGTTGGCGAGTTTTCACCTTTAAACTTTATGTCGATTCCATTTTTAGTCCTAGTCATAAAGTTATTTAGAGTTTTGGCAAAAAAAAACCCTCAAAGCAATTTAGTTATTACACTCGTGGTCCTTATTTCATAAAAACGCGTTTTTAAAAATTCGGGAAAGGCATGACTCGTTACGACTCTTTTATAAAAGTTATAATAAATTACTAAATAGCTTATTCATGGCTTATGGGCTTATTATTTGAGCTTATGAGCTCGTCAAAAATTAAAAGGGTGCGTATAAAATAAGTTGCGACAAGCAATCTTTGGACACAAATAAAAGTGAGGTGAGGGCATGGTTTTACATCGTTCTTTTTCCTACATGGAGCTAGCTGGGTGATCTCTATTGTGGCAAAGTTTCATAATTTTTAAAAGTCGTTTGAGGGTCGAAATAATTTCCCAAAGTTGGGTGTTTAGACACTAATTTGACAAAACTGAAAAAAAAAATAAAAGGTTTGTTTTTAGTTTTAGCGATAGGGCAGAAATTGGGACTTGAATAATTTTGTGAAAACTTAACCTTTTTACGACGTTCTTTTTCCTACAATTAGTTAGCTAAGTGGTCTCTCATGTTGTAAGTTTTCAGAATTTTTAAAGGTCATTTAGGGTTCGAAAAATAAGTCCAAAGTTAGGCGTTTTTATTAAAGTTCTGTTAGGATTTTGAAGAAAAACACCATCTGTTATGTGTTTTCAGGACTCGAGCTCTAAAGAGTTTTTGAAGGAAACGTCGTTCCGGACAACTTTCGTGTTTTAACTTTTTGACGAAACATAACAGAAATGCCTCGTTTTGCATGATTTAGCATTCTGTAACAGAATGTTTCGTTTCAGGTTTTGGAAATTTCGATTTGCCATAACGTTTGACTCGCTTACTCGTTTTAGGTGATTTAAATTGCTAAATCTTCGTTTTAATTTTATCTACAAGAATATGTCAAGTACTAAGTCTATACGTGGTCGGTTTAATAGAAAATTTGGATAGAAGGTCGATTATTTTTACACTTATAAATCCTAAGTTAACATATAGTTTATTATAACTTATATTCTAAAGATCTTTGAGTTAGCTTGCTATTAGGGTTTGATTAATAACATGTTTAGGAGTATTTAAAACTAGGGGTGCAAACGAGCCGAGCTACTCGCGAGCTACTCGAGCTCGACTCGATTAAAACCTCGAAACGAGCCGAGCCTTGTCGAGCTCGAGCCGAGCTCGAGCCTGAAAATCAACTCGTTTACTTATCGAGCCCGAGCTCGAGCTTCGCTTGTGAAGATCGAGTAGGCTCGTCGAGCCTTATCGAGCTCAACCCAAATCCACGTCAAGCCCAAATGGAGATTACCGGATCCAATATAAGCCCGTCCAACACCACATCAACATACGGTATAAGAGAAAAAACTTTAACCCTAACATTTCATTTCATTTTGTATCCGCCCCCATCACACCTTATGTCTCCCACCAAACTCAGTCATCATCACAAAACTCATATAATCTCATCTTCATCTCAGATTCACCATCAACACACATAACTGATCTCTATTTCATCCTTCAATAACTATAACCGATCTCATATACACAAATCCTTTAGATCTCTTGGTTACCAATAACCCACGAAGACTGAAGTATGCAGAGCTTCAAGATCCTTTGAAAAGGGTCGCTAGTTGGTATTAATTGGTTTTGTGTTTTTGTTTTTTGAACAAACTAGAGCAACGGGTATTAACACTTTTGTTATATACCGTTTCTTTATAATCGGATATTTAAGTGAAGTGAAAGCTTCAAAAAAATCAGTGATGATATATGTTCCATTAAAAAATCTTTAAAAGATTAAAAAAACGGAACAAGGTCTGAGATTTAATGAATATGTTTTTTTATTTATTATGTTTGATGTGAGTTGATGGAGTGGTTTGTGAGGGTCCTTTGGGTTGAGTCTAGGTTAGGATTAGATTAGATTTTGGTTATGATTGGTGTTGAATGAGGCTGTGGCTTGTCGTACTTCCATTTCTTTTCTTTTTGCTTTACGAATGGACTGATGATGGAATAGCCTGAGGTCTTGAGTTGTTGGTATAAAGGTTTGTAGTCAATAGTCTTCTTCTTCTACATCTTGATGGTAACTTTTTGAAAGTTTTATTTTTTCGAAAGTTTTACTCGAGCCTTATCGAGCCGAGCTCGAGCTTTGTGAAACCTTATCGAGCAGAGCTCGAGCACAAAAATAAAGGCTCGGATCGAGCCAAGCTCGAGCTCGAGCTTGTTAAAAAACTGACGAGCCGAGCTCAAGTATAGTAAAGCTCGGGCTCGGCTCGGCTCGTTTGCACCCTATTTAAAACTTATAAAAGAATTGAAATGGGTTTAGTTTACTTACTTGATCACTTATTCGATTTATAGGGTTTTTGGATGTAATGGCTTGGAACTTGATCACCAAAGGTTCTCCTCTTTCTAAGCCTTTCTAATCTCCTTCCTTGCTTCTATTTGGGGCTGTTTTGATAAGGATTTAAATGAGTGTGGGCTGTTTTGAGGTTCGAATTATGTGGGAATGAAATGAGATTTTTTGGTTTGCTATTTATACAAAAGGAAAGGGTTAAGGATTTTCAAGGCATTAAGTCATCTTGTGGTGTATGGAAGGAACAAGGTGATGTGCCTAAATCCTATTGGGTCCATGTGTAAGGAGGAGGGGGAAGTTTGTGTGCTTAGTGAAGATGTGGTGATGTGTTCTATTTAAAATCATACAAGTTACCTACTTGGAGAAGACATGGTGGTGTGGAGGTATAAGAGACTTAGGAAGGTAGTATATAGTGTAGAAGTTATTTAGGTTTGTTTGAGAAACTAGTTTGGTTGTAGTTTACTAGGAATCGAACTAGGGTAGAAACATAGGATCGAATGGCATTGAAGAGTTGTACATGGGCTATTTCATATTGTACTTAGGGTTTATGGAAGTAACAAATTTAAGGTAAGGTTATGTCTAAGTATTTTATTAGTTAGAAAAATAGTTAGGGTTTTATATATATATATATATATATATATATATATATATTATATATATATATATATATATTATATATATATATATATATATATATAGTGATCGAATTATATGAAAATGGAAAAGAAAATGGTTTGTGCTTATGAGGGTTGTACTATAAGCTTAATAGGGTTGTACCAAAGGTTTAGAAATGTAGAAAATATGTCTTTAATGTTTGGTTAATTTTTATAAATAATATGTTTGTTTTTATTAAGTTAAAAAGTATATAAATGAGATTTTTGGATGTTGTGCATTAGGCACTTGTACATTAGGTTTAAAGACTTGTACTTATAATTAGTGAGTTTAGGAAAATTTATTTTTAAGGCTTGTGTATGAAAGACTTGTAATTTTTGCTTTAAAATAAATATATTTAGGGTTTTAATAGGGTTTTTATTAATATATGGTTTTATGCATAAAAGACTTGTACATTGTCTTTGAAGACTTGTACATTTATATTTTGTAAAAATCTCATATAAATAAATTAGGGTTTGTGAATTTAATACATAAAATCATAGTTAAATGAAATTAGGGTTTCTACCGGGAGTTTAAGAGGATTTAGGGTTTCTATGCTTTAGATGCTGGTACTTTAGTGGAATGAGTTGTACTTTAGTATTTTTAGGATTTTGTTACTTGCATTTGTGGTTATAATAGTTTAGAGTTTTATAGAAATCCTAATAGATAAGGAACATTTAATTTATACGTACGTTAACGAATTAACGTAAAGTCACAAATGAGATATCGTATGTTTTATATAAAAATGTTTATATAGAATAAACATTAAGTACGTTGAGGTTGGGTTGCATGCGAGCACGTTTATCGAAGATGTGAGCTACGTCATATAAGATAATAGTTATGTTTAAATAAATAAAAAATTACACGTAGAAAAGGATAAGTATTTTGTAAGATAGTTTATTTTAATGTGGGATTTTCACAGTGGTTACAGTATCCCCCTGTTGAGGGAATCTCATCCGAGATTCAGTCTATGTTGGTTGAGATGTTGGGAAAAGTGAAGTATAGAGAGAGTTAGGTTTAGATTTCTAACTTATTCAGATAGGGAATATGAGAATGGGAAATCGTACAATGATTTGATTTGGGATATGAGTTTGATATGCTTAAAATGCCTCAAGTTTAAAAAATAATGTTATATATAATATTATTTTGTTCTTATGTCCTTTAAATTCAATAATATCATCTCGCTATTATTCCTCGGTCATATCTTTAACCTAAAAGGGTCGTTTAGGAATTTCCATTCGATACTTAAGGGAACGTAATTTTGTCAGTCTTATTCCTACTAGGTGAAATAAATTTGAATGTTTTTCCACCTAATAAATCCAAGGGCTGTGAATAGTACTGTGTAACGGTCAGGAATAGTGATTCTTAACATCTATGAACAGTAAATTAACGGCTATGAGCAGTAACATGTAACGGTCGTGAACAGTGATTCCAACGGCTAGTTTTTCTTCCATAAATACCTCATTTTTAATCATCATTCTTTCACCACTAAATCCTCTCATAAAAACCTCAAAATGCCGCACCTTATTACATTCCTAGCAATCGTCTATGTGGCTCTTGCGGTTACTTATTTGGCATATGTTCCTAACGAAGATTATGCGTTCTTGGTTTGCGTCCTAGCGGTCCTTTTTCCTATTGTGGTCTTTGCTATCGGTGTGGACAAACTATGGAGGTAACGGTTGTTTTTCTATGAAATCCTTAGTTGAATAAAGCTTATTTATGCCTAATTTCTAGTCTCGTGGTATCTATTGCACAGGGTAGTCAAGGTAATTCATCCCGTCGTGGCTCTAGCTATCGTGTTGTTGGTGGTGGTCCTCGTTGTCATGGCGGGTCAACCTATTAGTGACTCTATTCTTTATCTTGTAATCATTGTAACCTTAGTACTTCTGTTTCTAATTATTTCGCTATGTATGAATTTTCGGGGTTTCTAATAAAATTAGTACTATTTGTGTTTGCTATAAGTCTTTGTAAGTTCTTAGGGTTTTCCTATTCATAATTCTTGTCAATTTCCTATCTTAGAGGTGATGGGTAGTAGTTGTAGACTTCTATTGTATTAAATCAAAAAGTGATATTTCATGAATGGTTTATTTTGTTTCAATATTTTGCTTTTGAATGAAAATTGTTATTAGAAAATCTGAAAAGATAACTGTCCAATTTACTACATGATTTTTTCTAAATTATACATAGTTGATCAGGCTATGTATAATTAAGGACCAAATGATGTGATGTTTGGCTCAGTTACTGTAGTATTTATTCTTTTTCAAAAAGTTTTAGATGGTGTACAAAGTTTTGTTTCTATAAAATAACTTCATAATAATTTTTTTTTTTTCCAAAGAGATAAGAAAATTTTTAGTCCACACTACAGTGATAAGTTAGGGATTTCCTAGGGTACTAATGGGACATCCTCAAAACAAATCTTAGGGTTCGTCCAAGGTTCCTACAGGATAGTGATAGTCTATTGTTCGGTCAGAAATAATATTCACCAAATTTCCTAATGGTATACTAATGTTTTGCTAGGTACTAACTATGAACAGGGTAAGGAGGAATAGAATAGTTATTGAAACTAAACGCAGATCGTGATTATTACGGAAATATTACAAGGTGAAGGCTTCACATGGTAGAGAGATAGTTTATTACTCTTAGGTTATATCCATCGTAACTAAGGTAAAGATTTGAAAGGAAATACAACTTAGGGAGTTCTAAACCTCAATTTATTTATCTACTACAGGGATTTATCTTCTGCTTAAATTTTAAAGTCATCCTTTGACATGGTTGGGATCTTAATGAGTTCTTATTCTTTTGCACTAGGCCTGGCTTTCCATTTGGTATTGTAGTTTTCCTATCATCAAGTTTTCGCTTTTGGTTATTTTTCTTAATTTCTTGGGTTAGGGTGATGGTAGGTTTAGTCAGGGAGATTCATAAATTTACGATGTGTCTGGTTAATATCGTAAATAAATGACTAACTCTTGGTATAAACTGCTAAGGAATAAACTAATTCAGCAACTTTCTCTTCATTCATCAAATTTCCTTTCAAAATTTATCTTAGGGGGTTCTAGGGTTATAACCTAATAAGGGCAGGTATAAGGTATCTTAAGTAATGTCATGGTAGGTATGGATATTATTTCTGAAAATAACATGATATTAATAACTTGATCGATTGTTTTTACACAAAACAATTAAAAACCAGGTCTTTTATTAATACTGCATGTAGTAGGTTAAGGATTTTATGCCTCTAGTATAAGTGTTTGGTCCTTTGTTGGCAATAGTGATCCTAGTTTCTGTTACTTATTGTGCTACAAGTTGGTCGGTTTCCTAGGTTCGGAGGAAAAGGAAAAGTAACATTTATTGCGTTTCGGGTATGATTTGGTTTACGTGAAGTCATTTGTCTACTAAGGAGAGTAATAAATGGTGAGATTTTTGTATAAGGTCATGAGTAGTCATTACATGTATGCATAGCATTATTGTAAGACATAGTAGAAAGAATTTGTTCTCAATATAAATATATAACAAAAGGATATTGTTATAGATTTATTGATCGATTACAACCTCTGAAAGTTTCGGGCTTATTGGAAAATACAGAAAATACTAACCAAATACTATTTGGTTTAGTGGACACAACAATGATACAAGTGAATTTAAGATCAGTTACGACCTTGACGTAGATGCTTAATTTCAGTCTCAAGTTTCAGTTGTGCAGTTTCCATTTCTAAGAAACGTTCTTGAAATTCCTGGTACAGTCGCGATGTTTTCGGTATCCGAGTCCGACATAAGAGTAATAGAATGGGTAGAGGAAGTCATGATTCTGTAACCACCCGGTAATTATAAATATTTCACTATGTAACTAAATAATTAACAATAAACATGTATAAGTAACGTTTCAGTGGCGTTGTGGCACGGAGGACTTTGGTTAAGTTTTTGTGAAAAGCGGTTATAGTCCAATGTTTGAAAACATTTGGTTCTCTATAACCATGAGCTCTGATACCAATCTGTAACACCCCCGTTTTCGATATACGCAGCGGAATATAAGTTGGGGTGTTACTTTAAGTATCACAGTCATGAAAATAGAAAACGACTTGAAAAGAGACGTTTTAAATAAAATTGTTATCATTTGTTTATTTAAATCAGAGTTACATATAGAGGTCCCAGCGGGATGTTTTTGTTAATACGTGATAAAAGTTACATTATTAGTTGAATGATAACGAAATAGACTCTCTTTTTATAAGAAGAAAGTTCATGCCACTCCGTGCCAAATCGTATTTCTAGTTACCTGAGATAAAACATGCTAAAAAGTCAACACAAAGGTTGAGTGAATCCATAGCGTTTAAAGTTATAATCCGTTTGAACACAAGCTAAGTAGAAAGTAGATCAGTTATATCGCAGTTCATTATATATTGCTCTAAGTCTCATGAATCGCAAGATGTTAACACGATGGACATCATAGTTATAAGCTAATGATGTAAATCACTACATAATTAAATGTAGCAATTATGCCCTCGAGTAGGAGTCTGCCTGAAACTCTTTATTAAACGTTTTCAAATAAAATGCATTAGGTCACTTATCCAGCAACACAAAGGGGTTGTCAATCCAATAGATCTATTCATGTTAGGAATTAAATATGAGTTGATATTGACAAAATATGAAAGATGGAGGAAACTTATGAAGACAAAGTTAAAGGACTAATAATGTCATATTTAGAGTCTTTGTAACCCTAATCTCTAGTTTATAAAGAGATGGGGCGTCTATAGTTTTAGACACAGAATTAGAGATGTAATTCCAGGAAAAGGTGTGTGTGTGTGTTCTAGGCATCAAGTTCCTACAATGGATACCTAGGTTTGTAAGTTTGTTAGTGTAGGAGATGATGGCGAAGAAAAACCTTAGCAATAATAATGATACTTTTGTGTTTATTCCGCTGCATACATGTTTAATCATTATTGTTGTGTTATCCTAGATAAAAGGTCTAAACAACCTGAGTTCTTAACGATCCTATAAGGTTCCACAAGTGGTATCAGAGCCAAGGGGCTCGTGATCTAGGATCCACAAGGTTTTTCTTGAAGAACACAAAAAAATTCGAATCTGGAAACAATTTTCGTAATTTTCTGCAGGTCGGTTTTCAAACGGCGATAACTTTTTCGTTAACCGTTGGATCGTACTGAAATTTTTACTGGAGGTACTTCACATATCAAGGGAGATTCTGACCGAAGGGATCTTCAATCTTAGTTCTCAGTAAAAAGTTATGGTTCGTCGAAGTCTGCTGCAGAACAGCTATGGTATGTCGAATTTTTAATGTTTTTCTTGATTCAACTTCCTTGATTCGGTTCTATTCTTGTTACATCATTGTGGAAGTTGGTTTTTCTGTTCTTTGATGTCGATTACAAGCGTATAGAAGCAGCTTTGGATTATTTTACCGTTAGGGTTTAATGAATTTCCTAAAAGAAACCCTAGGTTTTTATGGCTTATGTTGCTCGCATATTGGTTGCTGCTTTGTGTTTCTTATAATGATCTGGTATTCGACTTTAAATTCATGGTTAAGATGCTGGAAGACATGGAAGTCATGGATAAAACCCTAGCTCGAAGTCGATAGGTACTGCTCGTGCTCGATTAATAGCAGTTAGTACTGCTCTCAAAGGAGGTGTTTGTATTGTCCGTTCAGTTTGTACTGTTGGTCGAACAGTTCGTCCTACTACATTTCGACTTAGTACTAATGGTTCAATACACTCTCTATTCGATGGAAGATAGTACCCTACTGATTGTTTATTATGTGTGCTATGAAGTTTTAACGTGACGATATATGCATGGACGGTGATTGTTTTATTCTGTGAAGATGTTTGTCTCTTTGCATGGTACTGATCGAAGCGTTTCTTGGTTTCATGTGTAATCTGTTCTGCATGGTTTCTTTCTTCTAATTATTTAAGGTCAATCATGCGTGGAAGAGATATTTTATTGTTTATCTATAACATTGGTCGGTGGCTTTATATATTGGATGGTGCTTTATATCAGTACAATTCTCATGCATATTTTATGAAGTTTTATGATTCATAATGGACGATTATTTTTAATGTTCACAACTTCATAATGGGACGGTGGATTTTACTTCCTATTTGACATTGTGATTTCATGCGTTATTTAAGAGAGTGTTCAAATCAGTAGCAAATGTGGCATGTGATTACAAAAATGAGGGGAAGTGATACTTGATTTGGAACTGGTGGTTCCAACACACACACAGGGGACAACACACACACAGATGGATTTTGGTATTTGATTTTTGGTTTCGGTTAAAGAACTATTTTTCATTCTACTACTGCTTGGTTTCAAATATTATTGAAGTCATTTTTCGTAAGCTATTTGGTGATCGTTCATGGCTGGTACTACATGGTATTTGTTTCTATGGTGGTTAGTAATTCGACGAGTTCTTTTAAAATGGTTAACATATTGGTTTCAGGGGAAGCTTAACTGTCAAAATGATTAACCATTTATGTGCTACATCGAGGTGAAGATTTTTACGATTGCTCGTTGGTATTTTTATGAAGATTTGGGATTTTTATGTCTTGAGTTCATTTATAAAAGAAAGCGTTTTGATGTTCATTCATGGAGGGCAATTCAAGACATTGGAAGACCAAGTTGGATGTATGGTGCTGATTCGTGATTATGAAGATCAGAGTTGCAGATTTTTGTTCCCTATTTGATGATGACAAAAAGGGGAAGAAGATTTATTGTTAATTGCAGCTTGAAGATCCTTGATGATATGCATGGATTAAGGGGAAGATCATCTTTCATTAGTCGTTGGTTTTGTCATATCAACTAGGGGAAGATTGTTAGGAATTAAATATGAGTTGATATTGACAAAATATGAAAGATGGAGGAAACTAATGAAGACAAAGTTAAAGGACTAATAATGTCATATTTAGAGTCTTTGTAACCCTAATCTCTAGTTTATAAAGAGATGGGGCGTCTATAGTTTTAGACACAGGAATTAGAGATGTAATTCCAGGAAAAGGTGTGTGTGTGTTCTAGGCATCAAGTTCCTACAATGGATGCCTAGGTTTGTAAGTTGGTTAGTGTAGGAGATGATGGCTAAGAAAAACCTTAGCAATAATAATGATACTTTTGTGTTTATTCCGCTGCATACATGTTTAATCATTATTGTTGTGTTATCTTAGATAAAAGGTCTAAACAACCTGAGTTCTTAACGATCATATAAGGTTCCACAAGATGAGTGGACTTATATATGAGTTAGAGAAACTTAAGAAAGAAAAAGAAAATATACAGCTTAGTGTTGACACTCTGGAGCATTGATGCGCGTGTGCGTATTGCTCTAATTTATACCCATGGTATGTCGTTGTGGTTTTAGCAGTATTCAAGTTTTAAATTTATATTTAGCCGACTTATCAATAACACACACACTTTAACGAGCAGTGTACTCGGTCAGTATGAATATAATGGTAAGTAGAGTGTCGATCACTAAGAGTGGAACGTATTATCTAGTTATTCTAATCAGTATTTCAATATCTTAAGTTAGCTATACAACCTAATCTAACGCAAGGGGGTTTCAGCCTGAGAGACTGGCACGGTTTGGTTGAGATTAAATAATAAACTAAACTAATAAGCACGAATCAACGATTAGCACACACGTACACAGATAAATACTTGAGACAATAAGAAGACCTGTCCTGATAGTTAAGTAGCTTGTCACTTGTTTTATTGCTAGTTTTATATGAAGTGTATAGTTCGATGCAACGCACCGAGATTAATCCCTTTCTCGTTGGCTCTAATCTTATCGGCGAGTAAACCCTTAATGATTACTTATGTCTATCCTATTTACCTTTCTTCCTACTTTTCTACAGACGATAGAATGCATAGGCAACAGAATAAATAGGCGAGGACAGAGGCATGGCGACCCGATCAATGCTCAGCTAGACACAGAGGTTATCAATGCACTAATAAAAGTCACCAAAGACATCAACATATAAACTTTAATTAATGGGAAAGCAATTTTAAGGGGAGTTGAAGTGCATGATTAAATCAATGACACAAACCCATCAATCCTGATTAATTAAAGTGTACTAATACAATAAAACAAAACTACTTAATGAATTGAATACATGCAGGACCTTCTTACAGCTCTTGTATCTTCGTTCAAGGTGTGTCTTGTGCTGCTACTTCGTCTGAATTCGGCTTAGGGTTTCTTCGGTCTTTGTGTTTAGCTAAATGTCGAACCCCGAAATTCGTCTGACTTTGGGGTATTTATAGTTTATGTCTGAGGGCTAGATGCGGCGCATTGAATAGGTAGATGCGGCGCATTGACTTAACTTCGCGTGGGGTCCAAGATTAATATATTCAGGAATATTCGTACACCGCCAGAAGATGCGGCGTAACTTCATTCTTGTATGCGGCGCATGTCCTTTGCCGTCTTGGATTATAACTTGTGAAATCTTGATAGTGATGCGCCGTATATAATAAGTAGGATGCGGCGTATCTGGAGCAGAATGGTCTTGATCTTGTACATTTCAGTAGACTCTTAACTTCTTGCTTGTTTTGCTCCATAATTAGTCCAAAATCGCCAAGTTTCACATATACTTGTTTTTACCTGAGAATTACAAAAGTAAACATTAACGTATCAATTCTCACAGATAATATAATAAAACAAGTCAAATAAATAGGATAAATGATGATAATAAAATGTACTTATTTGAGTTCATCAAATATCCCCCCACTTGAACTTTACTTGTCCCCAAGTAAACCTTAGAATTAATCTTATGAAAATGTATCCTAAAAGATATTAGGATTTATTTTTATATTTAAGCATGTATTCATTTTGTCATAATCACGCAACCAAACACTTAACGAATTAGAAATAAAATAAAATATTTTGATAAAAGCAAATCTAATCGTTTAACTGTCCAGTCGTGACGAATATTCTATCATAAGCTTGGCAAGTATACGCATCTCCCCCACTAAAGCCAAGGAATAACAAGTCTAAAGCGGTAAAAAGGGTTTGTTGGTTAAGGGTTAATCATTCTCCTTAATCTCTACCGATCTCAAATTCCAGAAAAGGCGACAAAATCACAAATACATGATCGAATCCACGAACACAATACTTGCAATTGCTCAAATCCTTAACTCGAATAGGCTAAAGATAGGACCAAGTAATCTTCACCAATAATATTATATCAAAAAGGGCGACAAAATCATAAATACATAGCCGAATCCACGACTACGATACTTAAGATTGCTCAAATCCCTAATCTCAATAAATCAAAGGTTTGGATAAAGAATAATATAGGGTATGGATAATATTTGGGATATAAATTGGTGTAAAATGAAAAATAAACAAAACAAATAAATTAAAATCCTAAGTGTGGTTAATCACTATCCCAACCATCCCATGAATAAGACTCATATCATTGAATAACTCACGCTTTAACACTTGAAATACACGCTTTAGGTAGACACGAATTATACTCAACAAGATCTCAATCAAAGAATAACCTTAGTTGGCGTTCCCATAACGTCCAACTCCCATTCAATCCATAGATATAATATACAACAATTAGTGGTGATATCGACCACTTAATACAAAACTTTATATAAGTTGTTTAAAACAAACTTCCAACTTTTCTTTCTTTTTCTTTTCTATTTTTTTTTTCGGATTTTTTTTTTTTATTTTTTTATTTTTTTTATTATTTTTTTTTAAACTTGAAACATAAACATAGATGTGTAAAACTTCACCACATCACTACAACGATAACTCTGGATAATTTTTCCATACTTTTCATGACTTCAGAAATAACGGTAATAGTGAAAGTAGTAAACACACGAAAAAAAACAAACTCAAAAATATATAATATTTACTTTCACTCCAATTGCATTGTGCAATTTCCTGACCTAACCAAAGATAATGAATTACGCACGCGAACACAGGTAATGTAAGGAAACACACTTTGCCTAAAGCAATTAACCAACCACGGATTTTAATCTACAGGGTAGGCTAAGGTGTAAGGGTGTAACGAAACATTATAACAAAGGTGTAAGAAACGAAAGGAATGGCTCTGAGTGTTTTTCTAGGGGTATCTTACTCTAAAAGTGAGAGTAACAAAAGGGTTATACGGGGGGTTAACTAACCAGTGTAGTTAGTTAATATCACATAACATATAAAGGCTATTTGGGTGTAATCCTAGAAATTTACCAATTTAGACAAGTCATTCCAATTATATAGATAATACTTATTATGGTGGTCTCGAATAGTATACAAGCCAAGTTCTAAAGTTTACAAGTCACCGGCACACTCATAGATTTGTGAATTTTTGAAAAGTTCACAATTTTTGAAATAATGTCATGTGTGCAGCTATGTAATTTAGACTTAAACAAAAACATGCTAAAAATTTTAAATTTTGATATATTAAGCACATTTTAAGCATATTTTGAAAAAGTTTAGGACAAGTAAGTGTTCTAATTCTCCAATCCCCCCACTTAAGTTAAACAACGTCCTCGTTGTTTGTGTCAAAGGTTAAAAACTGGAAAATAAAAGAATTAGAACAGAAAAACTCCCCTGAGATTTGCTCGGTATGATCCTCCATTTGTTTGTGTAAGTGCAAAAATCATCTTTCTTGTGGATGAGAACGTTTAAGCTTCATATTTGATGTATCCACAGCAAATGCAGGAATCTATAATACCATCAAGACTTTAACACACCTAAGTTAAGAAGGTTCAAACTTGCATAATACATTAGTAGTTAGTGAAAATAAAACTGAAAAATTAAAATGAAAATCATCAGGTCAGTCGATACGCCGTATCTTATGGAAGAAGATACGCCGTATCGAGCCTGGAATAATTACGAATCAGAATAGAAGATGCGTCGCATCCTTAACCAGGGATGCGCCGCATTAAAATAAACTGACAGAAAGTTTTAAAGTTAAAAATAAAAATGCAGAAAATTAAGTAAGATATGACCAGTGCAGGAGATGCGTCGCATCTCAGGATTGAGATGCGTCGTATCTTCTGCGGGTCTGACTGAATCGACACAGAACAGAATAGTAAAAATTCTCCGGGTTGTCTCCCGGTCAGCACTTGTCTTTATTCCAGAGTCTTCAAGTTAGACTCACGTTCAGCTCCTTATTTTGATCTATTGATCCCCACATGTCCGCGCACGATGTAGTTGCGAATTACTTCGTCACGAACATATTCCGGCCCCAATTCAAGTACACCTTTGTAGAATCCTTTCATCTTTTGGTACGGATATTCGATCCTTTTCTTAGCGTCATTTTCATCTACAAAAAGAAATGGTGTATATTTGTAACAAAATTTATTAGGGGCATGTTTAAACCTTGGGTGAGCACGAGGCATCATGTAAGTGATAACGTTGCTTCCACTTTGAAAGGTGATCTTTCCTTCAAATCTTTTAGCGTTAACTTCGACCTCCTTACAGAATGGTTTCCCAACGATCACGTCACCCATCTCAACATCACGATAAGCATCCATGTTTTCCACCACAGTGAAATCTGTAACAATAGTTAAATTCCCAACAAAAATAGGTACATTCATGAAAATTCCAACTACGTTTTTCCCTCTATACTCAATTTTTTTTTTCATTATAGAATTATAGAAATCTTTTGACATTACATTAATTGGTAAAATAGGGAAAAAGTTGGCACTAATCTGTTTAAATCCTATCATGCAAGGAAATTGTAAATTATAAGCACAATCTACATGGATCTTTCTACCATAATCACAGAAACTAGGATATCCTTCAAATTCATCATAATTCTTAGTGTTGATCATATTGACTCTAGGTATATCCATAATTTCTCCTTCTTCACTTTTGGGTTCTAAATCCTCCATAAATTGATCATTGATTCCTAATGGTAAATTAAGATCATTTAATTCAATGTAGTCTCCACTATAGGTCTCAAGTGATTCATTATTTATCAAGGTTTCTCCCATAAACCTAGCTTCAAGATCGAGGTCCATACGTTCTCTTAATCCTAGCACATAGACGCCTCTAATTATGTTTTTTAACAGGATTTTGGCACTTATAGACTAGTTTATTATTCCTTACCCTTAATGAGATTTTTCTTTTAAACACATCAATCTTAGCATGGGCGGTAGACAAGAAAGGTCTTCCAAGGATTAAAGGAATATTAACATCCTCGGGCATATCTAATATAACAAAGTCTACAGGGAAAACAAACTTCTCAATCTTAACTAGCACATTATTAGCAATCCCTTCAGGTTGTTTTACCGTTTTATCAGCCAATTCAATAAGCAACTTAGTTGGTGCTAATTTTCCTAGTCCTAGTGTAGTGAATGTCTTAAGGGGCATTACACTAACACTAGCTCCTAAGTCAGCTAACACATTATTGAAAGATATATCATTAATTGAACAAGGTAAAGTAAAACTTCCTGGGTCCTTTTCTTTATGAGGCAAGGCATGTAAGTCAGTTGCAGAGCTCTCTTCTTTCATTTAGCCTTGATCTCCTCTTCAATCTTCGTCTTCTCTTTGAGTAACCTCCTTAAACTGATTGAAAGAATTAAAGAAAAATTGGGTCTTGCACCATCATTACCATTCATCAATCTTCTAGGAAAAGGAATGTTAGGCGTGACTTCTTCAGTGGTGCTTATGGCCTTGACATGATCTCTTGGGTTGGTTTCAGTTGAGCTAGGTAAACTTCCGTATCCCCTTTCTTGAAGAACTTTGCTCATTTGTCCAATTTGTTGTTCCAATGCTTTGATCGAAGCTCTTGATTTCTTGTAATAGTATCCGTTGAAGCTCGGATTTCCTTGATCATAGCAGTGTTATCATCATGTCTTTTAGCAGCATCGGCCATAATTTGCTTTAGAGTGTCATCTAAAGTCTGCCTCCTTTCTTGATAAGTGGGATTAAAGTTGTTCTTTTGATATAATCCCGGAGTAGCTTCCCTAAATCTTCCTGAAGGTCGGAATGGTTGTCCAAATTGTGTGTAGTATGCTTCTTCAAAAGTCTCACTTTCATTCTTATTAGGACAATCCTTAGTGTAGTGAGGTCCTTCGCATTTTTCACATCCAACTTGGGCAGCATAAACTTTCTCATCACGCTTCTTCATCTCTCTACTAATTTTATCCAATCGAGCTTGAATTGCAGCAAACCCGTCAAAATTAGTGCTGCTCTTAGATCTAGTAGAGGTTCCATCGTGCCATTTTTGAGAATGATCAGCAGCTTCTTGGATAGCTTTCCTAGCATTGGCTCACTCATTTGAGGCACAGCTCCCTTAGCATCCAAGATTTGTCTAGTAGGCACGTCCAATCCTTGATAGAACAATATTATCTCCTGCATTTCACTTAGATAATGTTGAGGGCACTTCATCAACATGTCTTTAAATCTTTCCCAAGCTTGATAAAGAGTTTCATCAGGCTCTTGCTTGAAACTGTTGATAGCCTCCATCTTTTTAGCGGTTTTAGCAGGTGGACAATATCTTTTAAAGGGAATTTGCTCTTCAAATCTTCCCACGTTGTGATTGAACTAGCAGGTTCATTCCTTAGCCACTTGTTAGCAGCTTCTTTTAGAGAAATTGGAAAGATCCTTAGCATAAGTTGATCGTCAGAGACTCCTTCTGTAGTAAACAAATCTGCAATCTCGAGGACCTTTTCAACATGTTCATTAGCATCTTCATGTTCCGATCCACTGAAAGCATTTTTTCTTAGCTCCTTGAGAAACTGACCCTTCAACTCAAACTTAGACTTTTCATCAAACTTTGGTCTAGCAACTCCTGAAGTGTAATCAGCATGGGTTTTGTTCATGTATTCCTCCATAGTAGTGTTTTCCGCCATTGTTTCTGTTTCTACTTCCTCTTTCTCTTCAGAAAAATAATCAAGCTCGAATGAACTTGAGATATCAAAGCTTTTTGTGTTGAAAAGCCTTTTAAGCGAATGGAAGGCTCGTTCAAGATCTTCGAAAGGTTGAATCAAGTTCCTAGTAGAACTCCTGGTCATGCACTTCCTGAAACTATCACAAAAGCATCAGTAGGGTATGTTCAAGAAAGTAAGTATAACAGAAAATCAACAACGAAAACTGAATACGAAAAATAAAAGTTACTGATATCTGCAGACGATGCGCCGTATCCAAAAATTTGGATACGCCGTATCTTATAATCGTTAAAATTTAATCAGACTTTTATTCTGAAAATAGATACGCCGCTTATAAATTTAGAATGCGTCGTATCAGTTTTAATTATCAAAAATCTATTAATTTATCAAAATTGAATGCGTCGTATTAACAAAAGTTAATGCGCCGTATTTTCGTTACGTTTCAAAATACCAGATTTTTGATTCAGAAGATGCGCCGTATCGATAAAAATCGATGCGTCGTATCTGTTTAATAATTCGAAAACTGTTTTTAATTTAAATAATAGATACGCCTTATCTGCTAAAACAGATGCGTCGTATGGCGTTATCGTTTAGAAAAATTTCTTATTAAAAACGGAATACGCCGTATCTTGGGGAAAGATGCGTCGTATCGAATTTATTAAACGCGTTGTATTTTATAAAAATTAAACGCAATACGCCGTATCTAAGAAAATAGATGCGCCGTATCGTTTAAATTAGCACAGTACAACGATAGCAGTATGCAGAAAAACAGAAAAAATAAAATCAAACAAAAAAGAAACACAAATTAAAGAAAATAAAAACACACAAAACAGAAAATATGCAAATAATACAATGAATGCAATTTAACTAATATACAACAGAGTTAGTGGTTAGAATTAAAATTAAAAGAAAAACCTAATTAAAATACTAATCAAATTAACAGATAATAACAATTCACTCCCCGGCAGCGGCGCCAAAAACTTGATGCGCGTGTGCGTATTGCTCTAATTTATACCCACGGTATGTCGTTGTGGTTTTAGCAGTATTCAAGTTTTAAATTTATATTTAGCCGACTTATCAATAACACACACTTTAACGAGCAGTGTACCCGGTCAGTATGAATATAATGGTAAGTAGAGTGTCGATCACTAAGAGTGGAACGTATTATCTAGTTATTCTAATCAGTATTTCAATATCTTAAGTTAGCTATACAACCTAATCTAACACAAGGGGGTTTCAGCCTGAGAGACTGGCACGGTTTGGTTGAGATTAAATAATAAACTAAACTAATAAGCACGAATCAGCGATTAGCACACACGTACACAAATAAATACTTGAGACAATAAGAAGACCTGTCCTGATAGTTAAGTAGCTTGTCACTTGTTTTATTGCTAGTTTTATATGAAGTGTATAGTTCGATGCAACGCACCGAGATTAATCCCTTTCTCGTTGGCTCTAATCTTATCGGCGAGTAAACCCTTAATGATTACTTATGTCTATCCTATTTACCTTTCTTCCTACTTTTCTACAGACAATAGAATCATAGGCAACAGAATAAATAGGCGAGGACAGAGGCATGGTGACCCGATCAATGCTCAGCTAGACACAGAGGTTATCAATGCACTAATAAAAGTCACCAAAGACATCAACATATAAACTTTAATTAATGGGAAAGCAATTTTAAGGGGAGTTGAAAATGCATGATTAAATCAATGACACAAGCCCATAATCTTGATTAATTAAAGTGTACTAATACAATAAAACAAAACTACTTAATGAATTGAATACATGCAGGACCTTCTTACAGCTCTTGTATCTTCGTTCAAGGTGTGTCTTGTGCTGCTACTTCGTCTGAATTCGGCTTAGGGTTTCTTCGGTCTTTGTGTTTAGCTAAATGTCGAACCCCGAAATTCGTTTGACTTTGGGGTATTTATAGTTTATGTCTGAGGGCTAGATGCGGCGCATTGAATAGGTAGATGCGGCGCATTGACTTAACTTCGCGTGGGGTCCAAGATTAATATATTCAGGAATATTCGTACACCGCCAGAAGATGCGGCGTAACTTCATTCTTGTATGCGGCGCATGTCCTTTGCCGTCTTGGATTATAACTTGTGAAATCTTGATAGTGATGCGCCGTATATAATAAGTAGGATGCGGCGTATCTGGAGCAGAATGGTCTTGATCTTGTACATTCCAGTAGACTCTTAACTTCTTGCTTGTTTTGCTCCATAATTAGTCCAAAATCGCCAAGTTTCACATAATACTTGTTTTTACCTGAGAATTACAAAAGTAAACATTAACGTATCAATTCTCACAGATGATATAATAAAACAAGTCAAATAAATAGGATAAATGATGATAATAAAATGGTACTTATTTGAGTTCATCAAGCATACATCTAAAGGAGTTCAAAAGATAGTAGAGATTCAAGTGTTCAATAAGGCAAAATCTGGTTTAGGGTATAAATCTGTTGCACCCCAAATAGAGGAATGTTTGTTCCACCAGGAATTGATCTAGCTCATACAGGTTTAGAAGAGTTTAAAGATATGGATTTTCCTGGATATGGTACTAAAATTAGTGAGAATCCTGTTAAATTTGTTAAGGCTGAGGATTCCTATGTTAGTGCTAGTGATAAATCTCTTTCTGAGGAAAAGATGTCTTCTGATAGGAACTCAGATGCTCCAATTATTGAGGATTGGACATCTGATGATGAGGATGATCAGGTTAAGGTTAAACCTGATGTTGTTAAGGTAGAAGTTAAACATGCTCCTAAGGTGGTTAAAACTGAAAACATAAAACCAGTTAGGAAAAATGTCAAGTATGCTGAGATGTATAGGACTAAGAATAGATCTCCAGTTTCTAAAGATCAGAGGAATTGGAACCACTCAAAATCTAAGCAATTGGATGATGAGTTTGTTATGATTAGAAAAGTATGCTTTGTTTGTGGAAGTTTTGACCATTTGGCTGCTTATTGTGATTCTAACCCATGGAAAAAGAATGTTTTTGGGAATTCAAGGGTGAATAGGAATAACAATGCTAGGGTAACTCAAAATAGTCCAACAAGGTTGACTGACCCTAATGTGAATCATAAAATGTCACCCAGAGCAGTTATGTTAAGGTCTGGAATCAAAGCAGTTTCAACTACTAGACCAAACAAATGGTTTAAGAACAAACAAACTGTTTCCAGTGCAAAGCAATTTTCAAATCATGCACAAACAGTTAAAAGGCATTTTTATAAGAAAACAACAATGACCAATCAAAAATGGGTGTCTAAAGCGAAACCAGCAGTTCCAAATGCTAGGTCAGCAGTTCCAACTGCTAGGTCAGCAGTTCCTACTGCTAGAAACTTTAATGCTGTTAAGGGTAAATGGGGCAATGCTGTCAAGGCCTCAGCACATTGGGTTAGAAAATCTAACAAACCCAATGGTGCATCAATGAATTCCAATAAATTTTCTCATATTGATGCACAAGGCAGATCCAAGCCAGTGATGGTTTGGGTCCCCAAAAGGCACTAAAACCTTTATTTTGTGTGCAGGAACATCCTTCAAATGGTGAAGAGACACACTTGTTAATAAAAGATCATAGTGGTGATGATGTCGATGTGCACATGTATAGATCTATGATTGGGTCCCTGATGTATCTTACAGCATCTAGGCCTGACATTATGTTTGCAGTTTGTTCCTGTACAAGATTCCAAGTCAATCCTAAGGTGTCTCATCTGACAGCAGTCAACAGGATCTTCAGATACCTTAAAGGTCAACCAAACCTTGGACTATGGTATCCTAAAGAGTCTGCATTTGATCTAGTAGCATTTTCTAATTCGGATTATGCTGGTGAAAGCATGGATAAAAAGTCAACAACAGGATGTTGTCAGTTCTTGGGATGCAGATTAATCTCTTGGCAGTGTAAAAAGCAGACTATGGTGGCTACTTCAACAACAGAAGCAGAATATGTAGCAGCAGCAAGTTGTTGTGCTCAAGTTCTCTGGATTCAAAATCATTTGCTTGACTATGGGTACAATTTCTTAAATACAATTATATATATAGACAACAAAAGTACAATGTGTATCATTAAAAATCCAGTTCAACATTCCAAAACTAAACACATTGAAATTAGACATCATTTTATAAGAGACTGTGCTGAAAAGAAGTTAGTTTAGGTTGTCAAAATCCACACTGATGACAACTTTGCTGATTTATTAACAAAAGGTTTTGATGTAGGAAGGTTTCAGTACTTGGTAACAGGTATTGGAATGCTTAATCCTTCAAAAGATTAATGTCTAAGTGTTTTCAGTTTTTGTACTGCTAGTTGTGTTATGTGTATAGTTTGTACTGCTTGAATACTTTTAAGCACTGCTTATGGAATTTGTTAGTCAAAATAATAGCTATCAAAAAGGAAAATATTATGTATTGTGTTTTCTTTGGTTTTGGACTAACATAATGCAGGTTGAATAAGCAAAATGGTTGCAATTTGTAAATTCTGGATTAGATTGTGCTTTGAAAAGAATGGTGGATTGAAATGTCAAGTGTGAGTGTCTGTCACACAACAAATGGTCATTGGTTCACCATGTCTAATCCACATAAGAACCAACTAGTCCAGATCAAACGGTTTCTGGTAAAGACTAATCAAATCCGTTCATGGTTGACAGTTTACCAAAAACTGGATGGTCATCAACTCACCATATCTAAGTGTAAAGAGTTGACTAGTCCAAAGCAAACGGCTATTGGTAAAGACATATCAAATCCGTTGATAGCTGATAGTTTGCTAAAAACTATAAGTGAACAAAATTGTTTTCAAGTTCACACACAGTTTATACTGTCTCTTAAAATATTTTTGATGAACAGTTTGTACTGATGGTTACTACTTGGTTTTATACTAAGTGCATGTTCTATGATTCACCTCTCTCAGGAGGTCACACACCCGGAAGTGATGAGAACAGACTGAAACTACATTGAATTGATGGAAACTTGTACAAATTGTCATGATTGAAGATTATTCAGATTTGTGTGATGGTGACAATTCTTTCAAACAGGGGAGGATAATCAACTGTCAAAATTTTTATGGAGATCGTTTGCTCGAGGTTTGTTAGACCTCATAAAGAAAGCCTGGAATTCAGGGGAGGAATATTCAGAGTTTTATTGAAGATATTGGAGTACTTGCTGTTAGAATTTCTTTCAAACGAAGATGATGCTGAAGTGTTTCAAGATTACAGATAAGTGTTTGAAAGAATTCCCTCCATCAAAGAAAGTTAATGTTTAATTCAAGAAACTTAATGATTTACACAAAAATCATAAGTTTAGCGGAGGATTGTTGGGAATTAAACCAACAGTTGATATTGCCAGTTATACGTTAGTACGGCTGAAGAGTTACTGAAGAATACACTAACAGTACTAAGTCAGTTAGTACTGTTGGTATAAGAAGTTAGTACTGTTTATAAGATAAAGATAGAATTGTGTATGGATAAATGTGGAATAGATATGATGTATATCTTATTAAGTTAGGATTATACGATTGATAGTTTACTTGTAAAGGACTCCTTGTCCTATAAAAGGAGATCCTAGGTTAAGTTTTAAGGACATGCATTATTGATAGAGCTTCACGATTTCATTGTAATTCTTTTGATATTCCAAGATCACTCGTAATATATTGAAGCTATAATCGTTTGGTTAAACTGTGTGTTATCATTCTTACTGTTACATTCATACGATCGCATACAATCACCAAACACTAAATCATCTAAGTACTTGGTGGTAAATTCCGCGTGCTACTAAGTATACACTCAAAGTATCTTCAACACAATTCGTGTGTTTAGATCTGGTCAATTCATTATATTCGCGCTCACCCGAAAGTGATTAAAGGTTCATGATAGAGGGTCTTTAAATAGGCAACAGTTAAACTTATGCAATATAAATCAGGAAAGCATACAGGAAAATACTTGTGTTCGGTTTAGTAGCATGTATCTCCCCACAAGTTTGGAAAACGTATAAAAAAGTGAGACTATGAACTCACCTTAGCAATCTGGATGGAAAACAAAGTTAATTAGAGTTGATAAACGTCTCCGGCATGAAACCTGGTTCGTTATGTCAAGTTTCAGTAATCGTTTTCGAATATATATATAAGTTTCAATGTTCGTTTCGTAACGTTCTGGTTGATAGTTAAATGTTAAAATGAGACAACATGAAGTCTCTTCAAAAATTAGATAAGATTTTATCTTATTTTTTCATTTTTATGTTTCCGTTCGTTCGTTTTTTTGTTCAATATATCTTGTTTGTTTGTTATCGACATAAACGTATTTAGTTTATTAGTTTTATTTTTTATAATTATAATTAGAATATATTAATAATAATTATTATATGAAGTTACACTTTTTACCCTATAGTTTCACATATTGACAGTTTGTACCCCTGAACATTCACAAAATGACAATTTTTATCCCTTAACTTTCAGAAAATGACAGTTTTTACCCCTTAACTTTGGTGAAATGACAGTTTATACCCCTAAAGTTTCAAAATTGACACTTTATACCCTTAACTATATATCGTTGGCAAAAATGGCCCTTGTTTAAATAACTTTAAGAAATTTACGTTTTTGGCCCAATAAAACTCCAACTTTCAAAGTTGGCGAGTTTTCACCTTTAAACTTTATGTCGATTCCATTTTTAGTCCTAGTCATAAAGTTATTTAGAGTTTTGGCAAAAATAACCCTCAAAGCATTTTAGTTATTACACTCGTGGTCCTTATTTTATAAAAACGCGTTTTTAAAAATTCGGGAAAGGCATGACTCGTTACGACTCTTTTATAAAAGTTATAATAAATTACTAAATAGCTTATTCATGGCTTATGGGCTTATTATTTGAGCTTATGAGCTCGCCAAAAATTAAAAGGGTGCGTATAAAATAAGTTGCGACAAGCAATCTTTGGACACAAATAAAAGTGAGGCGAGGGCATGGTTTTACATCGTTCTTTTTCCTACATGGAGCTAGCTGGGTGGTCTCTATTGTGGCAAAGTTTCATAATTTTTAAAAGTCGTTTGAGGGTCGAAATAATTTCCCAAAGTTGGGTGTTTGGGACACTAGTTTGACAAAACTGAAAAAAAAAATAAAAGGTTTGTTTTTAGTTTTAGCGATAGGGCAGAAATTGGGACTCGAATAATTTTGTGAAAACTTAACCTTTTTACGACGTTCTTTTTCCTACAATTAGTTAGCTAAGTGGTCTCTCATGTGGTAAGTTTTCAGAATTTTTAAAGGTCATTTAGGGGTCGAAAAATAAGTCCAAAGTTAGGCGTTTTTATTAAAGTGCTGTTAGGATTTTGAAGAAAAACACCAAGTTTTCAGGACTCGAGCTCTAAAGAGTTTTTGAAGGAAACGTCGTTCCGGACAATTTTCGTGTTTTAACTTTTTGACGAAACGGACCAGAAATGCCTCGTTTTGCGTGATTTAGCATTCTGTAACAGAATGTTTCGTTTCAGGTTTTGGAAATTTCGATTTGCCATAACTTTTGACTCGTTTACTCGTTTTAGGTGATTCAAATTGCTAAATCTTCGTTTTAATTTTGTCTACAAGAATATGTAAACTACTAAGTCTATACATGGTCGGTTTAATAGGAAATTTGGATAGAAGGTCGATTATTTTTACACTTATAAATCCTAAGTTAACATATAGTTTATTATAATTTATATTCTAAAGATCTTTGAGTTAGCTTGCTATTAGGGTTTGATTAATGACATGTTTAGGAGTATTTAAAGCTTACAAAAGAATTGAAATGGGTTTAGTTTACTTACTTGATCACTTATTCGATTTATAGGGTTTTTGGATGTAATGGCTTGGAACTTGATCACCAAAGGTTCTCCTCTTTCTAAGCCTTTCTAATCTCCTTCCTAGCTTCTATTTGGGGCTGTTTTGATAAGGATTTAAATGAGTGTGGGCTGTTTTGAGGTTCGAATTATGTGGGAATGAAATGATGGTTTTTGGTTTGCTATTTATACAAAAGGAAAGGGTTAAGGTTTTTCAAGGCATTTAGTCATCTTGTGGTGTATGAAAGGAACAAGGTGATGTGTCTAAATCCTATTGGGTCCATGTGTAAGGAGGAGGGGGAAGTTTGTGTGCTTAGTGAAGATGTGGTGATGTGTTCCATTTAAAATCATACAAGTTACCTACTTGGAGAAGACATGGTGATGTGGAGGTATAAGAGACTTAGGAAGGTAGTATATGGTGTAGAAGTTATTTAGGTTTGTTTGAGAAACTAGTTTGGTTGTAGTTTACTAGGAATCGAACTAGGGTAGAAACATAGGATCGAAAGGCATTGAAGAGTTGTACATGGGCTATTTCATATTGTACTTAGGGTTTATGGAAGTAACAAATTTAAGGTAAGGTTATGTTTAAGTATTTTATTAGTTAGAAAAATAGTTAGGGTTTATATACCCTATATATATATATATATATATATATATATATATAGGGGGACTTTATTTTCAGAACCCTCTTAAGTGCGGGAACTGCGAGAACCACATTTTTACAACTAATAATACACAATGTACATCACTTAATGTTCCATAGCATTTTGTTATTTTTAATTAATTCAAAAGGGTATAATAGTAAAAAACATTTTCATATTATTTTTGTTTTTTTATAATTCCCCTTTTTTTATAAATTTTGAAATTCGGATTTTATTTTTTTTTGAAATTCGGATTATTTTTTTTTTTGAAATTCGTTTTTTTTTTTTTTTTTTTTTTTTTTTTTTTTTTTTTTTTTTCAAATTGGCATGGGTGCATACATGTTTTTTATTTCTCAATAGCGTGCGCACACGTTTTCAATTAGTTAAAGTGCATACATGTTTTTTTTCTTCAAATAATCAAGGTGCATACATGTTTTTTTCAGCTAACACTTTTTTTATCAACCTACCAATATGTTTTACCTTATCATTATTTTTTTTGAAAGTTTGAAACACAAATTAAAGAACATAAATCAGTATAAAATTAAAAACAAGATTGATAGGCTTAAATGTTACATTTCACTTGATTACAAGTACAAAAACACATGCAATAATCATATATCTTCAAAAGTCGCAAATTATCTTCATGTATATTCGTGTTCATCCACTTCCCAGTCTTAAATGATATCATCATCTTCATCAATCAATCTGAAACAAATATGCACGAAAACAATTTTCACGCCTAGAAAAAAATAATAGTCAAGATTAACTTTAAAACACGTATGCACCTACTTATGTATATGCACCGACTCAAAATGTGTACTGAATAACATGTATGTTCTATGAAAACCAACATGTGTACTAAATAACATGTATGTTCTATGAAAACCAAAATGTGTACTGAATAACATGTATGTTAATAACATGAAAAACAGCCATGTTCAATGTAAAAACAAGTATGTTAAATGAATAACATGTATGGGCTATGAAAACCAAAATGTGTACTGAAAAACAAGTATGTCCAAACAAGTATGTTCACCGAAAAAACAAGTATGTTCAAACACGAATTCCAAGTTTAATCTAGACATGTATTATCTACACATGAAAAACAGCCATGTTCAATGTTAAAAACAAGTATGTTCACTGAAAAATGAATATGTTCATAAAAAACAAATATGTTCAAACACGAAGTCAAAGTTTAATCTAGACATGTATAATCTAGACATGAAAAAACAAAATATGTTCATCATCGAAATCCAAGTTTAATCTAGATATGAAAAAAAAAAGTATGTACACTAAGATCATGTGTACAACAATCACACATGTATGTTCATCCAAGTAAACAAAGTAAACAAATAAGACTGGACTTGGGTTTTCTGACTGTAAACAATATTGTTGCATCTAAACGAAGAGGCTATACCCATTAAATTAAACTTTTTCCGAATTCGAAACAAAGAACCTATAACAAAAGAATATTAAATATGAAAACAAAAGTTTATCTTCTTCTCCAACTGACCACTTTTATATTTAAACTAAATATATACTAATTATAATCAAAGTGATCTAAAAAAATATCAATTTCACCGTGTACCTGACAAAAGGTTTTAACAACCAAACTTTTCAAAACTCTTACCTGTGTTATTCTCATGACAAAAGTTTGTATTGGAATGGTTCATTAGTGCATGATAACAGTTTCAAAATTCAAACGCACCAGGAAAGTCGAACTAAAAACGTAATGAACAACCAAATAATTCAAAACCCTTCCTCTAGGCTAGACAAGTACGATCGAAACCGAAAACACGAAGATGAATGAACGTACACAAATGTGTACACGAACACCCAGATTCAACGAGGTACAATCGAAGCCCAAACCCAAACGTACACGTTACAGATTTAAAAAGAGAAAAAATTGAGAGTGGCGGCAAGGTTTTTGGGCGGCTAGGGTTGTGGAGGAGATGATGAAAGTTGAAAACTGACTTGGAAAAAAAATATATTATCACATGTTATACTGTAACTGCTCTCTCTTAATTTTGTGTGGTTTAATTTTTGATTGAAATCCCATAATTACCCTTTTAACTTTGCAAATATTGTCATAATCTTTCTGTTAATTACATTAATAGCACATTCAATTATAACCATTGATCAACTTATCTAATGGTCCAAAGTGAGTTCTCACAGTTCCCGCACTTAACAGGGTTCTGAAAATAAAGATACACTATATATATATATATATATATATATATATATATATATCTACATATAATATATAACAATATGCGTATGACGTCATCAAATGCCATAATGCCCAGTAAGCGCCCTTAAATGCCCAGTAATCAGGCATTAATGCCCAGTAAGCAGCCATTAATGCCCAGTAAGCAGGCATTAATGCCCAGTCATCATGCCATGTAGCAACATTTCTCCATATTTTTTTATTTTATTTTTTTAATTAAAATTCGTATTTAATATTAAAATTCGGATTTTTTTTTAAAAAATTTTGTCACTTACAAGGATCGAACCTAGGTTGTTGGTAACATTAACAAGCATCATAACCACTAGACCAAACACATTTTTTTGATTACATCTTGCAAACCCAAATCTATAAACAACAGATAAATTAAAAGAATCCCTGCAAGTTAGGTAACCCTAATTAACTATATCCAATATTATCAAAAATATCCGCTCCATTCATCATTATTCATTATACGGAATATTTTTTCTTAAAACCCTAATATCACTCATTCATCTTATTATCACACACAACACCATATTCTTTTTTCTTCTCTGATTTCATGTGCAGATTTCATGTGCAGATTGTTAAGAAGATATAGCAATTACAATTACAAAAGTACAGTTACAAAAGGTATGTAAACATACTCTATTTATCATCTATTCTATTATGTTTGTTATTGGGCAACCCAAATATATGATAAAATAAGTTGGGTCGATTGATCGATCTGAGACGACCAGAAATTAGCTCAAGATTCTTCCGAGTCATGCTATCACTTCAATTCGATTGATCGAATAACGATGCCTTCACGAAGAAGAACGATTCTTAAAGTCATCGTCCTTGGTGACAGCGGGTCAGTTTCTTTTTATCAGGGTTTTTTAAAATTTTACTTTATTAATTACTGTTACTGGAACTTGATCTCGATGAGTTTGATTAGGTTGTATTTCAAGTTATTAGATTTGATTTGATCTAGGTTTATCATCATCTGAGGAATGTTTCTTTTCTGGAACTAAATATGTTAACCTGGACCAACTTATGGACCATCACTGAATTGTTATTTTTTTAACTACCGTATTAGTATAACTATATGGAAAAAAATGATGTTTAAAGTTTTCTAAATTTTATTCTGTTCATCTTTGTAGCCATGTTATTGTGTTGCTTTGGCAGCAATAACATCAATTGAATATGAAGAAGGGTGAGTTTACACTGCCTGTTGTGAGTGCCATTGCAAGGCTGTTCCTAACGATGGTGAATCGACTAGCAACAAAGGTGGAAAAGGAAGATCTGTAATACTTATAAGCGTGAAACCTGCGGTCCGGATATCCTTGATGTTGTTCCAAGGTTCAATCATATTTTACGATAGCAATTATGTATTTTTTTATTAAACATATTGAAAGTTTTTATTCATTAAACAATATCAGTATTTTGTAATTTTTTGCAGATTTAGAGTGCACATGAGGGTCAGTGATGATTCAGCGTGTGCCTCATTCTTATTGTATATAGTTATAGAGCGTAAGAAACGACGCCGTTTTGATGTCATTTTGGTGTTTCGCATTTTTAGCCCAGCCCGTTTGCTATGTCCAGGCCCAACATAGCCTTCGCTGATGCATCTGAGACTTGCCAATCGGGTAACCATACTCATCACACAGTTTTAACTTTGAAAATTGCGCATTTGGTTTCAGTGCAAGTATTGTGGCTGCTTGCTTTCTAATGTCAGGTGACAAAGTCTTAACTCGGGTTGGTGAGTTTTGTTCGTATCTTTTCGTGTTTCCGATTCTGACGGCAGCCTCACGTATTGTGTTAAGGCTTTTATGAACTTTTTATGAGAAAAAGAATAGCACGTGTAAATTTATTAAATATTGTCACAAACTATATGTGCAGATGATAAACGCATTTTAGAACAAGGACATTAGACGAGTCCATATTGTTATTGGTGTGTGGTCGTGTGAGACAAAATTCATTGTTTGCTTATCGAATTTAGATTAAAGAAGCAGTTATGGATGACGCAGTTCAGGCACTATATACTGACATTCAAGTGTCTGCAGCTCCGAGTAATTATTATTCATTTAATCCCATAACATGTATTTATTTGGAATGCTGACCCGATGCAGTTCTGTAAACCTCTTTGTTGTGCATTAACAAGTTCACAATATAATAATATTCAACTAATTCCTGGTTTAAGTAAAACAAATGTTTATTGATTGTATAAAGAACTCTTCTTAGGGTAACAAATATCTTGCTGGCAGTTAAATTCTCAACAAATATCTTCATTGGCTTTCATATTATTAACAATCCTCTCACTTTCATGTTTGTAATTCAGGTATTTGTGGGGATCGCGAAAGCCCTGACTGCAAAGAATGGATATGAATTGGATTCAAATCAGGAGATATGTCTTGAGTACGGGAGTGTCACTCAGCTTTATATGGTGTTTTTTATTCGACACGAAGGAACGGGTAAAAAATCTTAGTTTTCCACCATAGCACATGTATAACTGATTACATGAATGAAAGCAGTTAGATACCGTTATATCATCTGAACTGATACTAATAATTTATATTAAATATATTATTATTTCAACATAATATATGTGCATACACTGATATGTACGAACTGATACTATGAGAGCACATATATAACTTCCATAGAGTATTTGAATGATATCTGACTTATGTGTCTCCACGTTACCAATGTGTGAACTCTATGAAACTTAATACTTTGATTCATGAAAACAGTTTAATGTTTATAGGTTTGCCATCAACTGATTTAATGCATATCATACTCTGTCGTAAACAATATGCGTCTTAAGAAGTTGCTAATTATCATGAAACAGATGATCGTTAAAGTGGTATTGTTAAATGTTTCAGGATTATTTTGCTGTTATAATCTGCAGCTCATGTATTGATTTAACATTGCACCAGGTCTCGACTTTCGATCATAATCACATTTAATAATGTCCCTTAAATATTGTTACTTATGGTTACTAACAAAACGAAAACAATATTTTTGTGATTGCTTTTGCAAGAGCTTTCAGCTCTGGAGAAAACTCTCGATGTGGAAGTGAACCAGCTTCGATCTATAAGCACTTTCACAGTACCTTCAGCGCATGATGGAGGGTTTAGGCATGACTTTTCAACCTCAGCAACTTCCAACTAACATGAGCCAGAACAACGAATTATATGCACAGGTAATTACTTTGCATTTTCAGAATTTTAAAGTTTCAAATAACAGGGATTCATTTAGATAGACATTAGTCATGTATATAATTGTTCTATATTTTTATTCATGTTTATACATTTTATTTAATGCTTTTTGTCTTTCTGTCATGTTTCCAGGTTGAAATAGATGGAGAAGTGTGTGGGGTAAGGGAGTTGGGCTACCATGGGATGAAGCTAACATGCAGGTACATGTTTGTTCTTTCCTTTCTCTTATTTTCTTCTATCACACATTCGGAAAATGGGCTCTAATATTGACCTGCATTATTAGTTTGGAAAATTCTTATATTTGAAATCTTATTTTGGCTGATGTAATTATAATTTGTTATCTACTCCTGTTTTGTTTACACACAATGCATTACTATATTCTATGACTAAGTTCAAAAGTATTAACCAAGATCTTAATTTCACTTCATATATCAGAATACAGTATGTTGGTAGAAGACCTAAAGGTCAACATTAGTTCTGTGTACAACCTAATCTTCAGCCTCAGCCTAACTGTATGCCAAGGTAATGCCTTTTCTATTCTTATCATAAATGCAGCTCCAAAAGGTAGCCCCCTGAAGAAGTTCCAAACATCTTAAAATGATCAATTTGAAACAAGCAGCTCTATGACTGATTATTTAAAGCAGTTAAGCAAATCACAAGCATTTTGGATAGCACAAAAGTCCATTTTCTTTAAATAATTAGATCACCACCTTAAAAGTCAATGATTGGGATTGTTTAAGTAAATCCCTTTCTACTTAAATATAGAGTTTTTAAGCAAGTTTTAAATGTTTGAATAAAATAAGCCTGTTATAAAGCCTTTGTTCGGGTAATGTAGTTCACTTGCTGTTGAATTCTTTATGTTACTCTTTTAGATCATTCACATCAATTTAAAGATATGCAAACGCAGTTCAATACTCAGGTAGAAGAGTTCTCTTATTTGAGCAGCAAACTCGAGTCTGCACAGGTAATTTAAAAGTTCTGATTTTTTACTTCTATATACAGTGAATTTCATATTATAACTTGCTTGATATTTGAGAAAATGTTGTTAAGTTGTGCAAACATAGGGTTGTAACATATTGTTTATATCTTGGCAGGTCCATTTTCTCTGGATTTGGTCGTGGTCTGATTATATCGGGTACATTATGTGTTCGTGATTATATGCTTTTAGCAGCCTGTAAGCTTACATAATACAAACGTTTCTTCTTCATGTATAAACTAATGATGCTTAATGTTGACCAACCAATGGGAAACTCAAAGATTGGAAACGTTATAGGGTAATGATTAACTCTAGGAATAAAGATGAACCCCTGCCCATGCAAGACGTCACATCTTTCAGCACGCTCTAGATGGGCCGGGGGTATTTAGCCCGGGGAGAAAACCCAAAACTATAACCCGTAAATCTAACACAAAAACCCACCAAATCCGCATAAAAAATTAGCAAAAAAACTCCAGAACCCTTTTAAAAACCCCAAATTACCAGCCCACCACTTTGCACAAAACACCTTGTAAAAATTGAGCCATCAGCCCATGACCAAAAGCCCCCTTTAAGACCTTGACCATTAAACCTAGTTAAAAAGACCCTAACCTTCAGACCTTGAAACATAAGGGAAACTGAGCGTAAAAGCAATAAGCGGGGGAAATATGCATTAAAACCCAAATAGAGCAAAAAGGGGTACCGAAAACTTATACAAAATTAATAAATTCAATGGAGTACATTTTATGTTAAAAATTGGAAGATTCGAGTTTTTGGGACCCAAAGGAACTAAAGGAAAATATGAGTAGTATTTTTTTATTATGCTGTTATGAGGTCGAGTGTAGGGGTTGAACCCCTTACTGTCGATCATACCCTTTCTAGGAAAATAAAAAGATAGAATCGAAAAAGGGTAAGAAACATTCTTTTAGAAGTAAAAAAACTTATAAAAACAAATTTTGTTATAATAAAAAGTAAGTGTAAAAATGTTTTATATTTATAGGGGGGTTTTTTTTGATTGTTCGCAATGATGTATGGAGAATAAAAGGGTTTCAGTAGCGGGGTCACAGCCATAGGTGGTACGCATTTTGCAAAATGGGTGATTGCTGAACCAAAACAAGCAAAATCGAAATTAGCCCCTGAATGCGAGTTTTTGTCCTTGTTTGAGGTTTTTGGGGATAGGGCAATTTACTTGATAACAAAAATGTCTAATATTCAACAAATGATTCTCTTTTTACAAATACATGTAACTTTCTCTACCTGATGTTTTGTTTCAGGTTAGAAACCCAACAAACAGTAACATTGTTTCCCATTTTGCATAGGAACCAATAAATTTAAACAAACCTGTATGTAAAAAAAACGCATACTGTGACCTCACAAGGTTGGTCGACAACCCCGTTTCCCCGAATTTTAAATTTTTCTTCCCTTTTTAAAAACAAAATTTATATTTTGCATTACCTAAATTAACTTATGATAATTTTTATATTATAGGTATAAGCAACAAGTAAAAAGCGACTTTTTCGGCATCAATCCGAAAAAAAAAGGCATCGTTAACCCCACAAGGTTATTCAGCACTCATTTGTGACTTTTTTTAGAAAATGCCTTGCGATTACTTCACCATTACTGTGTGCTCCTCCCCTTTTTTAACCACTTAATTATCTTTTTTTTTCTATTGTGCAACCCATCCATTGGATTAAATGGGCCCCGGGAAAAATGCGTCAAAACATTCGTGGTCAGAATTATTGACACAATCATGGGTTACAGGCAAGTAAAGCGCATTTAATTCCATTAATTTAAAATAATTTTAAATTTTTTAAAAAAAAAAAAAAAAAAAAAAAAAAAAAAAAAAAAAAAAAAAAAAAAAAAAAAAAAAAAAAAGGGGTACGATAGTTATTTTCTTTATGATGTAAGCGAAGTTAAAAGTAAATTGCCCCGTTTACATGAAAAAAATAGACGTCACAAGCAACCCGCGGGGCATTTGGCTACTTTTTTTTTGATACTAAAGTGAGTAACATGGCGTTATAAGTATTTTGAAACAATACGTTTTCAAAATATATGAACTAACTTTTTGCGACGCTGTTATTACAGTTACTAATCGAAGGCATAAAAAAAATTACGGCAATACCATTTGGGAAAAGAACGAAGACCGCCTAAGTTGAAGGCAAGAAATTCATTAGTTCCTATCTATTGTTTGCTACATTGTGGGATTTTAAAATTTTTACTATCAGTTACGTTGCATCCATGTTCAAGGGCGGGTCCCAAAAAACGACGAAAATTCGGGGTTTTCTTTTTTTGTTTTTTTTTTGTGAAATTTTTTGGTTTACTCGCCCTTCACAAATTTAAAATTGTAATTTATGATACTTTTGTTTTTCAGATTCTTGATTTTGTAATACTGCATTAATTATGTTCAATGATAATTTTTTTCGCTCTTTAGTTATCTTTATTTGAGCAACAATTTTTATGTTTTCATGTTTTATTAGATGACAATTTCTTTAAGTTGGGGAATGACTTAAGTTAGTTTGCATAATTAGCAGTAATTATCGGTTTTAAAAACCCTTTTTTTACATGTCGAAAACCTAAAGAAAAGGGGGACAAAAGTTTTTTTTTTGTGCTATTTAGTCAGCAGCAAAAACCACTTCCCAAAAAAAAAAACACAAGCAATCCTACAAACTTAGGCAAAAATTAGGGTATAGATTTCATACGAGGAATAACCCCAAATTTACTAAGTAGGGAACTTTTTCGAGTTAGGGTATTAGGAAGGGGGGGGGATAGAAATCGGTGAGCCCGGTATTTTTTTATCCTCCCCCTCCTTTCCAAATTTTTTTATTGTGCGATAATTTGGGTTTTTTTTTAATTCTTTGAACGGGGGTGTTTCATAATTAAGAAAAGTTAAAAGTTCCTTGTTCTTATTACAACAAAAAAAAAAGATGTAGATGCATGTTATTCATGAACAGATTCTAATAACCCCGGGAAATCCCTTGGGCATAACAAAAATTTCTTTTTAACCGGCTTATGTGTAAGAAAGACTATTAATTTGTTGTCTTAAAATAAATATAATATAGGGTTATTAATATGGTTTTTTATTAATATATGGTTTTTATAAGTGCATAGAAAGACTTTGTACATTATCTTTGAAGAGTACTTGTACAATTATATTTTGGTATAATCTCATATAAATAACATAGTGGTTTTGTGAATATAGTACATAAAATCATAGTTAAATGAAATTAGGGATTTGGTACCGGTGGAGTATTAAGAGGATTTAGGGTTTTCTAAGCTTTAGATGCTTTGTACTTTAGTTGGAATGAGTTATGTACTTTAGTAATTTTATTGGTTTTGTTACTGTGCAGTTTGTGATTATAATATTGTTTAAGAGTTTTATAGAAATCCTAATAGAATAAAGGAACATTTAAATTTATACGTACTATACACGAATTAACGTAAAGTCACAAATGAGTTATCGTAATTTTATATTACAAATGTTTATATAGTAGAATAAACATAAAGTACGATTATGTTGGGTTGCAATGCGAGCAAGTTTATCGAAGATGGTGAGCTAACGTCACAATGAGATAAATAGTTTATGTTTAAGATAAATAAAAAATTACACGTAGATAAGTGAAAAGTAATATGTGTAAGATAGTTTATTTAAATGTGGTATTTTTCACCATGGTTTACAAATATAACATTATAACTTCACTTTTTTTAAGCCCAAACCCTAGACATGAAAAAACAAAATATGTTCATCATCGAAATCCAAGTTTAATCTAGACATGAAAAAAAAAGTATGTGTACTAAGATCATGTGTACAACAATCACACATGTATGTTCATCCAAGTAAACAAAGTAAACAAATAAGACTGGACTTGGGTTTTCTGACTGTAAACAATATTGTTGCATCTAAACGAAGAGGCTATACCCATTAAATTAAACTTTTTCCGAATTCGAAACAAAGAACCTATAACAAAAGAATATTAAATATGAAAACAAAAGTTTATCTTCTTCTCCAACTGACCACTTTTATATTTAAACTAAATATATACTAATTATAATCAAAGTGATCTAAAAAAATATCAATTTCACCGTGTACCTGACAAAAGGTTTTAACAACCAAACTTTTCAAAACTCTTACCTGTGTTATTCTCATGACAAAAGTTTGTATTGGAATGGTTCATTAGTGCATGATAACAGTTTCAAAATTCAAACGCACCAGGAAAGTCGAACTAAAAACGTAATGAACAACCAAATAATTCAAAACCCTTCCTCTAGGCTAGACAAGTACGATCGAAACCGAAAACACGAAGATGAATGAACGTACACAAATGTGTACACGAACACCCAGATTCAACGAGGTACAATCGAAGCCCAAACCCAAACGTACACGTTACAGATTTAAAAAGAGAAAAAATTGAGAGTGGCGGCAAGGTTTTTGGGCGGCTAGGGTTGTGGAGGAGATGATGAAAGTTGAAAACTGACTTGGAAAAAAAATATATTATCACATGTTATACTGTAACTGCTCTCTCTTAATTTTGTGTGGTTTAATTTTTGATTGAAATCCCATAATTACCCTTTTAACTTTGCAAATATTGTCATAATCTTTCTGTTAATTACATTAATAGCACATTCAATTATAACCATTGATCAACTTATCTAATGGTCCAAAGTGAGTTCTCACAGTTCCCGCACTTAACAGGGTTCTGAAAATAAAGATACACTATATATATATATATATATATATATTATATATATATATCTACATATAATATATAACAATATGCGTATGACGTCATCAAATGCCATAATGCCCAGTAAGCGCCCTTAAATGCCCAGTAATCAGGCATTAATGCCCAGTAAGCAGCCATTAATGCCCAGTAAGCAGGCATTAATGCCCAGTCATCATGCCATGTAGCAACATTTCTCCATATTTTTTTATTTTATTTTTTTAATTAAAATTCGTATTTAATATTAAAATTCGGATTTTTTTTTAAAAAATTTTGTCACTTACAAGGATCGAACCTAGGTTGTTGGTAACATTAACAAGCATCATAACCACTAGACCAACACATTTTTTTGATTACATCTTGCAAACCCAAATCTATAAACAACAGATAAATTAAAAGAATCCCTGCAAGTTAGGTAACCCTAATTAACTATATCCAATATTATCAAAAATATCCGCTCCATTCATCATTATTCATTATACGGAATATTTTTTCTTAAAACCCTAATATCACTCATTCATCTTATTATCACACACAACACCATATTCTTTTTTCTTCTCTGATTTCATGTGCAGATTTCATGTGCAGATTGTTAAGAAGATATAGCAATTACAATTACAAAAGTACAATTACAAAAGGTATGTAAACATACTCTATTTATCATCTATTCTATTATGTTTGTTATTGGGCAACCCAAATATATGATAAAATAAGTTGGGTCGATTGATCGATCTGAGACGACCAGAAATTAGCTCAAGATTCTTCCGAGTCATGCTATCACTTCAATTCGATTGATCGAATAACGATGCCTTCACGAAGAAGAACGATTCTTAAAGTCATCGTCCTTGGTGACAGCGGGTCAGTTTCTTTTTATCAGGGTTTTTTAAAATTTTACTTTATTAATTACTGTTACTGGAACTTGATCTCGATGAGTTTGATTAGGTTGTATTTCAAGTTATTAGATTTGATTTGATCTAGGTTTATCATCATCTGAGGAATGTTTCTTTTCTGGAACTAAATATGTTAACCTGGACCAACTTATGGACCATCACTGAATTGTTATTTTTTTAACTACCGTATTAGTATAACTATATGGAAAAAAATGATGTTTAAAGTTTTCTAAATTTTATTCTGTTCATCTTTGTAGCCATGTTATTGTGTTGCTTTGGCAGCAATAACATCAATTGAATATGAAGAAGGGTGAGTTTACACTGCCTGTTGTGAGTGCCATTGCAAGGCTGTTCCTAACGATGGTGAATCGACTAGCAACAAAGGTGGAAAAAGGAAGATCTGTAATACTTATAAGCGTGAAACCTGCGGTCCGGATATCCTTGATGTTGTTCCAAGGTTCAATCATATTTTACGATAGCAATTATGTATTTTTTTATTAAACATATTGAAAGTTTTTATTCATTAAACAATATCAGTATTTTGTAATTTTTTGCAGATTTAGAGTGCACATGAGGGTCAGTGATGATTCAGCGTGTGCCTCATTCTTATTGTATATAGTTATAGAGCGTAAGAAACGACGCTGTTTTGATGTCATTTTGGTGTTTCGCATTTTTAGCCCAGCCCGTTTGCTATGTCCAGGCCCAACATAGCCTTCGCTGATGCATCTGAGACTTGCCAATCGGGTAACCATACTCATCACACAGTTTTAACTTTGAAAATTGCGCATTTGGTTTCAGTGCAAGTATTGTGGCTGCTTGCTTTCTAATGTCAGGTGACAAAGTCTTAACTCGGGTTGGTGAGTTTTGTTCGTATCTTTTCGTGTTTCCGATTCTGACGGCAGCCTCACGTATTGTGTTAAGGCTTTTATGAACTTTTTGTGAGAAAAAGAATAGCACGTGTAAATTTATTAAATATTGTCACAAACTATATGTGCAGATGATAAACGCATTTTAGAACAAGGACATTAGACGAGTCCATATTGTTATTGGTGTGTGGTCGTGTGAGACAAAATTCATTGTTTGCTTATCGAATTTAGATTAAAGAAGCAGTTATGGATGCCGCAGTTCAGGCACTATATACTGACATTCAAGTGTCTGCAGCTCCGAGTAATTATTATTCATTTAATCCCATACATGTATTTATTTGGAATGCTGACCCGATGCAGTTCTGTAAACCTCTTTGTTGTGCATTAACAAGTTCACAATATAATAATATTCAACTAATTCCTGGTTTAAGTAAAACAAATGTTTATTGATTGTATAAAGAACTCTTCTTAGGGTAACAAATATCTTGCTGGCAGTTAAATTCTCAACAAATATCTTCATTGGCTTTCATATTATTAACAATCCTCTCACTTTCATGTTTGTAATTCAGGTATTTGTGGGGATCGCGAAAGCCCTGACTGCAAAGAATGGATATGAATTGGATTCAAATCAGGAGATATGTCTTGAGTACGGGAGTGTCACTCAGCTTTATATGGTGCTTTTTATTCGACACGAGGAACGGGTAAAAAATCTTAGTTTTCCACCATAGCACATGTATAACTGATTACATGAATGAAAGCAGTTAGATACCGTTATATCATCTGAACTGATACTAATAATTTATATTAAATATATTATTATTTCAACATAATATATGTGCATACACTGATATGTACGAACTGATACTATGAGAGCACATATATAACTTCCATAGAGTATTTGAATGATATCTGACTTATGTGTCTCCACGTTACCAATGTGTGAACTCTATGAAACTTAATACTTTGATTCATGAAAACAGTTTAATGTTTATAGGTTTGCCATCAACTGATTTAATGCATATCATACTCTGTCGTAAACAATATGCGTCTTAAGAAGTTGCTAATTATCATGAAACAGATGATCGTTAAAGTGGTATTGTTAAATGTTTCAGGATTATTTTGCTGTTATAATCTGCAGCTCATGTATTGATTTAACATTGCACCAGGTCTCGACTTTCGATCATAATCACATTTAATAATGTCCCTTAAATATTGTTACTTATGGTTACTAACAAAACGAAAACAATATTTTTGTGATTGCTTTTGCAAGAGCTTTCAGCTCTGGAGAAAACTCTCGATGTGGAAGTGAACCAGCTTCGATCTATAAGCACTTTCACAGTACCTTCAGCGCATGATGGAGGGTTTAGGCATGACTTTTCAACCTCAGCAACTTCCAACTAACATGAGCCAGAACAACGAATTATATGCACAGGTAATTACTTTGCATTTTCAGAATTTTAAAGTTTCAAATAACAGGGATTCATTTAGATAGACATTAGTCATGTATATAATTGTTCTATATTTTTATTCATGTTTATACATTTTATTTAATGCTTTTTGTCTTTCTGTCATGTTTCCAGGTTGAAATAGATGGAGAAGTGTGTGGGGTAAGGGAGTTGGGCTACCATGGGATGAAGCTAACATGCAGGTACATGTTTGTTCTTTCCTTTCTCTTATTTTCTTCTATCACACATTCGGAAAATGGGCTCTAATATTGACCTGCATTATTAGTTTGGAAAATTCTTATATTTGAAATCTTATTTTGGCTGATGTAATTATAATTTGTTATCTACTCCTGTTTTGTTTACACACAATGCATTACTATATTCTATGACTAAGTTCAAAAGTATTAACCAAGATCTTAATTTCACTTCATATATCAGAATACAGTATGTTGGTAGAAGACCTAAAGGTCAACATTAGTTCTGTGTACAACCTAATCTTCAGCCTCAGCCTAACTGTATGCCAAGGTAATGCCTTTTCTATTCTTATCATAAATGCAGCTCCAAAAGGTAGCCCCCTGAAGAAGTTCCAAACATCTTAAAATGATCAATTTGAAACAAGCAGCTCTATGACTGATTATTTAAAGCAGTTAAGCAAATCACAAGCATTTTGGATAGCACAAAAGTCCATTTTCTTTAAATAATTAGATCACCACCTTAAAAGTCAATGATTGGGATTGTTTAAGTAAATCCCTTTCTACTTAAATATAGAGTTTTTAAGCAGTTTTAAATGTTTGAATAAAATAAGCCTGTTATAAAGCCTTTGTTCGGGTAATGTAGTTCACTTGCTGTTGAATTCTTTATGTTACTCTTTTAGATCATTCACATCAATTTAAAGATATGCAAACGCAGTTCAATACTCAGGTAGAAGAGTTCTCTTATTTGAGCAGCAAACTCGAGTCTGCACAGGTAATTTAAAAGTTCTGATTTTTTACTTCTATATACAGTGAATTTCATATTATAACTTGCTTGATATTTGAGAAAATGTTGTTAAGTTGTGCAAACATAGGGTTGTAACATATTTGTTATATCTTGGCAGGTCCATTTTCTCTGGATTTGGTCGTGGTCTGATTATATCGGGTACATTATGTGTTCGTGATTATATGCTTTTAGCAGCCTGTAAGCTTACATAATACAAACGTTTCTTCTTCATGTATAAACTAATGATGCTTAATGTTGACCAACCAATGGGAAACTCAAAGATTGGAAACGTTATAGGGTAATGATTAACTCTAGGAATAAAGATGAACCCCTGCCCATGCAAGACGTCACATCTTTCAGCACGCTCTAGATGGGCCAGGGGGTATTTAGTCCAGGGAGCAATCCAAACTATAACGCCGTCAATCCTAACACTAAAATCCACCAAATCCGCATAAAAGAAGTTAGCAATAAAACTCCAGAACCTATTATAAACACCAATACCAGCCCACCACTTCTGCACTAAACACCTTGTCAAAATCTGAGCCATCAGACCATGATCCAACAGACCCTTATCAGACCTTGACCCATTAGAACCTGAGTTATAAGACCCTGAACCTTCAGACCTTGAAACATAAGGATCTGAGCGTAAAAGCAATAAGCTGGAATATGCATTAAGAACCATTAGAGCAACAAAGGTACACAGAAACTTATACAAAATTAATATATTCAATGTAGTACATTCTATATGTTATAATGGGAAGAGTTCGAGTTCTTGACCCTAAGGAACTCAAGGAAATATGAGTAGTATTTTTTTATTCATGCTGTTATGAGTCGATGTGTAGTGGTTGAAGCCCTTACTGTCGATCATAAGCCTTCTAGGAAAGATGAAAAAGATAGAATCGAAAAATGGTAAGAAACATTCTTTTATGAAGTATGAAAACTTATAAAAACAAATTTTGTTATAATAAATTAGTAATGTGTAAAAATGTTTATATATTTATAGGGTGGATATTTTGATTGTCGCAATGATGTATGGAGAATAGAAGGTTCAGTAGCGGTGTCACGAGCCATAGGTGGTACGCATCTTGCTAAATGGGTGATTGCTGAACCAGAAACAAGCATAATCGAAATTAGACCTGAATGCGAGTTTTTGATCCTTGCTTCTGATGGAATTTGGGATACGGCAAGTACTTGATAACAAATAATGTCTAATATTCAACAAATGATTCATCTTTTTACAAATACATGCTAACTTTCTCTACACTGATGTATCGTTTCAGGTTAGTAACCAACAAACAGTAGACATTGTTCTCCCATTTTGCATAGGAACCAATAAATATGAACTAACATCTGTATGTAAACAAACGCATACGTGTGACCTCACAAGGTTGGTCGACAACTCCCGATTCCTGAATATTAAATCTTTCTTGCCTTTTAAACAAAATTTATATTTTGCATTACCTAATATTAACTTATTGATAATTTTTATCATTATAGGTATAAGCGAACAAGTAAGAGCGACTTCTTCGGCATCATATCCGAACAACAAAGGCATGCGTGTAACCCCACAAGGTTATTCAGCTACTCATTTGTAACATATTTTAGAAAATGCCTTGCGATTACATTCACTCATTACTGTGTGCTCCTCCCTTTTATACTCACTTAATTATCTTATTTTTTCTATCTGTGCAAGCCATCCGTTGGATATAAATAGGCCAGCGCAAAATGCGTGCAAACATTCACGTGGTCAGAATTATTGCACACAATCATCGGTTACAGGCAAGTAAATGCGCAATTTGAATTTCCATTGAATTAATACATGTTTAATATTGTCTTTAAAAAAAAAAAAAAAAAAAAAAAAAAAAAAAAAAAAAAAAAAAAAAAAAACGGGTACTGATAGTTATTTTCATTATAGATGTAAGCAGACAGTTAAAAGTAAATTGTCCCAGTTTACATGAAAACAATAGACGTACACAAGCAACCTCGCGAGGTCATTCGGCTACTTATTTCTGATACGTAAATGTGAGTAACATGGCTGTTACTATAGTATTTTGAAACAATATCGTTGGCAAAATATATGAACTAACTTTTTGCGACGCCATGTTATTACAGTTACTAATCGAAGAGCATAAAACAATTACGGCAATACCAGTGGTAACAGTAACGAAGACCGCCTACAGTTGAAGGCAAGTAAATTCATTAGTTCCTATCTCATTGGTTTGCTACATTGTGGGTATAATTATACATACTATCAGTTATCGTTGCATACCACGTCGTTCAGGGCGGTCCAAAAACGACGCACTTCGGGGTTTTCTTTTTTTGTTTTTTTTATGTGATAATTTTTTGAAGTTTACTCGCCCTTCACAATTGAAACGTTGTAATATGATATGATACTTTTGTTTATCAGATTCTTGATTTGTAAATACTGCATTAATTTATGTATCAATGATAATTTCTTTCGCTCTTTAGTTATCTTTATTTGAGCAATCAATTTTTATGTTATCATGTTTATATTAGATGACAATTTCATTTAAAGTTGGGGACTGACATTAAGTTAGTTGCATAATTAGCAGTAATATATCGGTTAACCATGTTTTTACATGTCGAAAACCTAAAGAAAAGGGTACAAGAGTTTTGTTTTGTGCTATTTAGTCAGCATGCAAAAACTCACTCCAACAAAAAAACACAAGACAATCCTACAAACTTAGGCAAAAATTAGGCTATAGATCTTCATACGAGGAATATCCAAATATACTAAGTAGGAACGTTATCGAGTTAGGGTATTAGGAGGGGGAGGATAGAAATCGGTGAGCCAGGTATTTTTTATCCTCCCCCTCCTTCCAATTGTTCTTATATGTGCGATAATTTGGGTTTTTCTAATTCTTTTGAACGGGGGTGTTACAGATATTGAAGAAAAGTTATACAAGCTTCCTGTGTCTCTTATTACTAACAAAAAAACGATGTATGATGCATGTTATTCATGAACAGATTCTAATAACCTGAGTAACATCCCTTGGGTGACATAACAATAATTTATAACTGTGGATAAACTATCTAATCCTGGCCTTATATATTGTGATTATATGTTGAATCTGGCATTTGGATATATATATATACATTTATTTTGATGTTTCTGTGTATGTTATTGTTAAATATCTATAAAGTGCAATTTTTTAGTTAATAGTCTTGAGTTTAGAAATGAACTGCCTTCCTGTTAATTTGTTTCAATGGTATTGTGATTATTGTAGTTTTATCTAATACATAAAGGTATTATGCATTTTTGTTGGTTATAGGTCTAACCGTATAAGGAGGAATTAGGAGAAAAGAGATGAATAGCGCTAAGATTTATGTTTTTTTTGGGCTCTGGTCATGATGCATGTTACAGTATAAAAGATCTAACATATATATATATATATATATATATATATATATATATATATATATATATATATATATATATATATATATATATATATATATATAACATGTACTTTTCTTTCATTACCAGAACCATGGCTGCTCATGAAGACGCTAATGCTTCTTGTGTTTATTACGCCCCACTTGATCCGACCTTACCCGAACCATGGAAGGGTTTAATTGATAATAGCACAGGAACAATTCGTGGTCCCGTGACGCTGGATTTTCAGTCGCAGACTGTTTTCGGTCCGTGTCAAGGTTATTTCTATGAAACGTTATTGTTGTTTTTTTGGGTCAAAAAAATAGTTTGTGGTATCACTGAATATGGTGTTTTATATGTACAGCCTGCCTTAATACACGTGTTTTAGATTTTTCAAGAGGTACATCGTTGTTCTTTACGGGAGGTAGACAGCGACTGATTTTTTTTATAAATACATTGTATGTTAAATGTTTTTCTTATTATGTGACTTAGAATTATGGTCTACCTGATTCGTAATTACATTATCACTCACTTACCAGGACCGTCCAACGCGCCCATGGAGTATGCTTTTATCTCACGCGGACCGCACGCTGGTGCACCACAACTGCCTGCATTCTCAACAGGTGTGTAACTTACTTGGTTTTATTCTATATAAATCATTTCAACATATCTACAGTATGTATAGGCTAACATTATGGTGCACTTTATTGGTAATTATCTTCCAATGAAGCACATTGAGAAGAAAAAGAAAAACCAACAGAGAAGCTATAAAAACTCTGAACCTAATATGGAATGAAATGAGCAAGAATGTCACAATTTTTAATTACAACGAGTTTTATAGCATACCAATTCTAGAGGCTGCACGTGTGGATGCTTGCAAGGGGATAGTTTTCTTAACTTGATTAGCTTAACTTAGTTACTTTGTACTATATATGATTGTATATATATATACACATTCCAACCATTTTTTTACTTCTTTCGCTATAGTAAAATATATGCCAACGATAATTATAAGTCATCTTACGCTATACAAACATATGTCAACGAAAATTATAAGTCATGCCCGCCCCAACGGGCGGGCTTATATGCCCGGGAGGGCTTATAAGTCATGCCCGCCCATCGGGCGGGCCATGAAGTCTAGTATATATATATATATATATATATATATATATATATATATATATATATATATATATATATATATATATATATATATATATATATATATAATATATTATATATATAGTGATCGAATTATATGAAAATGGTTTGTGCTTATGAGGGTTGTACTATAAGCTTAATAGGGTTGTACCAAAGGTTTAGAAATGTAGAAAATATGTCTTTAATGTTAGGTTAATTTTTATAAATAATATGTTAGTTTTTATTAAGTTATAAAGTATATAAATGAGATTTTTGGATGTTGTGCATTAGGCACTTGTACATTAGGTTTAAAGACTTGTACTTATAATTAGTGAGTTTAGGAAAATTTCTTTTTACGGCTTGTGTATGAAAGACTTGTAATTTGTGCTTTAAAATAAATATATTTAGGGTTTTAATAGGGTTTTTATTAATATATGGTTTTATGCATAAAATACTTGTACATTGTCTTTGAAGACTTGTACATTTATATTTTGTAAAAATCTCATATAAATAAATTAGGGTTTGTGAATTTAGTACATAAAATCATAGTTAAATGAAATTAGGGTTTGTACCGGGAGTTTAAGAGGATTTAGGGTTTCTATGCTTTAGATGCTTGTACTTTAGTGGAATGAGTTGTACTTTAGTATTTTTAGGGTTTTGTTACTTGCATTTGTGGTTATAATAGTTTAGAGTTTTATAGAAATCCTAATAGATAAGGAACATTTAATTTATACGTACGTTAACGAATTAACGTAAAGTCACAAATGAGATATCGTAAGTTTTATATAAAAATGTTTATATAGAATAAACATTAAGTACATTGAGGTTGGGTTGCATGCGAGCAAGTTTATCGAAGATGTGAGCTACGTCACATGAGATAATAGTTATGTTTAAATAAATAAAAAATTACACGTAGAAAAGGATAAGTATTTTGTAAGATAGTTTATTTTAATGTGGGATTTTCACAGTGGTTACAAAATATAACATTATAACTTCACTTTTTTTAAGCCCCAAACCCTAAGTCCGATTTTAGGGTTAGGGTAGGTGTTTTTCCAGCTATTTAGAAGACTTTTATCATTAGTTTATTTATGCGGCGGTTGTAAGACCTCACAAGAAGTTTTACAAACCTCCTAGGCAGTGTACCTAACCTTTGTAGTGTAGTATAGGCAAGACATGAGAGATTGATCATTCTTGTTGGATCTAGGTCCTTGATAGATCTTTGAGCCTTTATGGATCGGTAGAATGCCTATGTGATCACAAGCACGCTACAAGAGAATCTCTGAATATAAACTAACAAAGAAGAAGAAGTAACTAAAACTTTTGATCCTCTATGGATCTTTTATTAACTAATAATGTTTTCAATCCCTTAATTGATTACAAAACTCATAGCCGCATGTTTCTTTTATACTACAAGAAACTCTAATGCAGCATTACTAAGAAAACGTGTAAAGAGATATACACTATCTCTTCCTAAATTAACTCTAACAAACTTTCTAAACATACGGTATTACCCGCAGCAATGACAACTAACAGCATAAACAAAATGTACTACCAGCAGGAACCACTACCAGCAGGAACTACATACCTGCCAGCAGGAACCACTAATACTAACAGCAGCAATGAAATAAATATTATTTCTAATAATTCCTAAAATCCTCCCCTAAACTTGAATTTGACTTGGTTAACTTCAAGTTTCTTGATAGAGATTTGACGTCCAGGGATAGAGGATTGAATCAGCAGCATCAGAAAGTAACCAGCAGCAACATCATCTTTAAGCACAAACTTCCAGCAGCAAGCTCTATGTATCAGCAGCAACAGGAAAACACATCATCTTAAGCTGGTCACCATCTGAAAGGCAATGTACTTGATCTTCACAGCAACCATGACTTATTGTACATCAAATCTTTTAAGTTTCATATTATTCTCATCACTTCCAAGTGTGTTAACTCCTGTGAGAGGTGAATCATTGAAAATTAATTGATTTGATGTCTCTTTACCAATAGCCATTACTACTGGAGTAGCCAATGTTTTGGTGTGTAAGACCATGGTACATTGATAACCATATGATTTTTAGCAAATCATCAACTATAAACGGATTTAATTTGTCTTTACCTGTAGCCGTTTGCTCAGGACTAGCCAATTCTTAGGTTCAAGATAACCTTGGTGAATTGATTACCAAATATGGTTTTCCACTGCCTTTACCACAAGCCATATTCTTGTGGGCTAGCCAATTCTTTGGAAACCCCAAAGGGTAAAATCCATGGTGAATTGAGAACCATTCAACTCTCAGTAATGAAACATGGGTGAGTTGAAGACCCTATAGTTTTGAGCAAACTATTACAGCTGTCAACGGATTTGATAATCACACCAGAGCCGTACCCTCATGGTGAGTCAACTCTTTCTTGTCTGTGAGACATGGTGAGTTGATTACCATTTGTTGTGTGGTAAGAAACCAACACTGTACCTGCAACTGATGTTACTCAAACATACAAGTTAGTAGACAATATACAAAATTTTTTTTTTTTAAATATTAAAACTTAGAAAGAAAATAAAATAAACAGAAAGAAAAGAAAGAAAGAAAACAAACAAATGAAAACGAAAAATTTACAACAATAAGCATAAAGAGTACCATGATCAAGCAGAAGATGCTTTGGCTGCAGCAAGTTGATTCCGGATAAACCTGACCAATTGCCCAGCTGTGGTCAAGTCATTTCCCACTGCCATTTTGCCAATCTTCAACTTATGCTTTAGCATCCTTTCCATAAGCTCTACTGATAAAGGATATGGAACATCCACAAACATACAGAACACCTGCCCAGAAATAGTCTCCAAGACATGAACATTTGAAGAAGTATATAACCTCCAACTGTGTACTCTCCATGACTGTTGATTAGCCCACACATTATAAGCATCTCCTCCCTCAAAAGAATCCATCAACACTTTCAAATCCCCCCAGAGAATAAGACCAATCCCAGTAGCCTTATGGGTTTCATAATACTTCACCACCATACCATATAGGTTTATCAAGTCTTGCTTGTCCACCCGATTTAAAATCTCCCTAAGAAATGTAAAATATTTGGTTTTCCCATCAAGTGTGTACAAGGCATGGATTTCTCCTTGAGGAATAGGAAGAACCTCCCAAGCAGCAATATGAGACCAAGGGTGAGGAGAATCATCTTCAGAGTCACTTTCAGAATCAAACTGAAGTAATTCCTGATCATCCATGTCTGCAAGAGGCTTTGATGAAGACTTCTTAGCGTGACTCTTCTTCCTGATTCTTGGAGTGGAAGAAGATGAGTGAACTGTAGAAGGTGTCACCTCAGGAATAGAAACCTCTTTTGTTACACCAGGAGCAACAACAGTAGAGGTTGGAGAAGGTGGAACTTCAGTAGAAATGGATGTTGTTCCCTGAGCAGCTTCAGAAGGAATGGAAGTTGGTGGATCAGCAGGAATAGAGGACTCCTTGGGTGATTGTGGGGAAGTCTCAAGAGCAGAGGCATCACCAGTATGCTCACCAGTAAGCTTAACCCTCTTAGAAGAAGGATCTTCCAATGCAGGTTTAGTTCGGGCTAAAATTTGTTTCATGATCCTGTCATAGTGCATCTTGAGTTCTTCATCTGACAATTTCTTCACTTGAGCCATGCTCCACCCAATAGTATAGAGTGCAGAACTCTGGTTCTTGACAACATTCATCATATAATTTCTTTGTTGTGCCTGTGTAGGAGGTTTATCTCTGTTCTCCTTTGCTTTCTTTTCTGCAGCAGCCTGACTCCTCTTTCGCACCAAAGACATAAAATCCCCCAAAGTGTCTTCATCTCTTCTAGCATTTAAGAATTCTAATAGTTGGTCTGCTCTCTCTGCTGCAGTCAAACCTGGAATGGTCTTAATTTCCTCAAACTTTGCTCTCAGCTCAGAATCAGCATTAATGAATGACATAACTGGATCATCAGACTCTTCTGCTAAGCTCCTTGCATACAACTCATCTTGTCTTTGCTGTTCTTCTTCCCTTTCTTTCTCAGCCTTTTCCTGTGCTTGTAACCTTGCTATCTCAGCCAAGGATGCTTCCTCTTGTCTTTGTTGTTCCTTTGACTTCTTTGATGGAGGAGTTTCAATGAGAATCTCCTTTCCTTTTCTCTTTGTTGCAGCAGAATGAACTCCAGAGGGAATAGCAGCAGGATTAGAAACAGCAGGAACAACTGTACTAGCAGAGGGAACAGCTTGAGCAGCAGGAACTTCTTAGGGAGCTGTATTAGCAGCATCCATGCTACCAGCAGGAACAGTTGTGTCACTAGCAGGAACACTGTCAGGGGCAATGGTGCCACTACCAGTAGCAAGGGATGAGCTACCAGCAGGATCACCCTGAGACTTAGAATCAGCTGGAACATCTTCACCTCCAGCAGGAACATCTGTAGGAGCAGGAATGTCCTCTGGAACATCTGCATCTGCTTCAGTCCCAGCAGCTACAGTGGATTGGAATTTTTCAAAAGCTGATATTCCTGGGGACTGCTTGTTCCTTCTCCTACTGAAAGCTCGAGACTGTGTAGTTGTAGGAGGCTCAGAAAAGGTAGGTACTTCAATGTTTGCACTATCCATGGAAGCAGAAGCCAAGACATTGAGTCCATCAAATTCCATATCAGCCTGATCATCTTCTGAATCAGAGAGCACACCCCTTCTTTTCTTTTGCTGAAGTTGAGCTTCCAAAGTGTTGACTCTTTCAGTTAGCTTCTGTATAGTCCCACCAAAAGTCTCTTTTGTTTCTTTGAGCTCAGTCTCCAATGAATCCACCTTTTTACCAAGATTCCTTTTGGTGTCCTTTAGTTCAGACTCCAATGCTTCAACTTTCTTCATATACCTGTCAAGTAAATTGGACATAGGAGTGAGAGCATTAGAATCCTCAGCTCCACCTAGCAAGAATACCTGAGGTGTCAAGAGCCTCATTGGATCTGGGTGGAGAGATAGAAGAATCTCCTCCAATATTGGTGTCAAAACCAAAAGGCTGCTTAGATGGACTAGGAGTGGATAGCCTTGAGGATGTGGGCATATCAATAGAAGGCTCAACTGCAGTTGATGGTTGGTCAACAGATGGGTCAACATTTTGTTCAACAGTGGTGGCTTGGTCAACATTAGGTTCAACATTGCTTACTGGCTCACTACTAGGGGCAACTGGGGTATTGGGCCTAGGAGAGGGTGGTTGTTGGGCATCAGCAGCAACTGATGCACTTGCACCAGCAGCAATAGGTGGTATGTTACCACCAGCAGCATCAGCTGTCCCAGCAGAATCATTGCCTCTTGGCAACATGGCTGGCAATAGAGGCTGATGATCACCCTCAAATTTATACCTCATGGTAGCAAACAATTTACCAGTCAACCTAGCCATGATCCTAGGTGTGGAGTCAGTGGTCTGAACACCTAAGACAATTTGCAAGAATCTAGGGTACATAAGGAATTTGTGTTTAGCATGTACTAAGTTCCCAACCATCCCCTCAAAGATATACTTAGACCAGTTATACACCCTCCCATCAGACAGACAAATAAGACCAGAGGCAAGAGGACTTGAGAATTGATCCCAACCTCCTGACTTGATACTAATGCATTGTAAAAGGGTGTGAATGAGAAACCTCCATTGAGGAGAAAGCTTATTCTTATAAAAGGTAAAAGTACCAGTGACAGGATATCCAATGGCCGCCATACCATCCAGAATTTCTTGCTCTGTTAAGTTAACATCCCTTCCTCATCATTCAGTTGAAGATGAGTGCGAATGGACCCCTCAGTGACGATGTATTCATTCCATCAATTGTTGTTACTATCTCCTGAGGTCTACCCACAACTGTTCGTACAGCAGCAGTAGCCCAAAATTGTCTCACCAATGAGTCATATACCACCATCGGACAATGAGTCAGAGCAAACTGAATAGAGGACCCACTCAGGAAGGTGAGTACCTCATCATACCCTGTACTTCGTTTAGAGATTTAAAGATACCCCACTTTGTTGTGATCATCTTTGTACTGTAATGCCGCCATAGTGATGAATCGATTGACGAGTTGGGTGAATGAGAAGTGATGAAATGAGTGTTAGAGGAAAATGATGATTTGGAGAATGGGATGAACAATTTAGGTCAGTTATATGGTTACCAAACTTAGCAATTTAAATTGCAAGTATCTTACGAACGTATCTTTAACACCCCCATTTTCGGAACGTAGCGGAATACAACATGGGGTGTTACCTATTAGTCACATAGTACAAGTCATAGGAAACATCGAAATAATTAAAGATGTTTTTAAACAAAGTTCACATTTGATATAATCAGAGTTTAATGAAGTTAGGTCCCAAAAGTTTTAACCAGGACAAGAGTCCAAAAGATACATAATTTAGACACAACATAAGTTTTTAAGTGATTAAAAGTTCCATCAAGTGTGAAATAACACGTGTCCATCCATCCATGTCCTTGCACGCCCATCCAAGCATTAAACATTTACGGACCTGAGATAAAACATGCTAAAAAGTCAACACAAAGGTTGAGTGAATTCATAGAGTTTAATAAATAATAAGTTGAATACAAGCATTATTCATAATTTGACATGTAACGAATACAAGTCGGGAAATAAGATTATAGCATCGAGCTCATGATACCGAACCTTGACCTAGATTTAATAATGCCCTCCAAAGGTAAGATTTGCCATTTACCTCAATTTCTCAATATTATGTGGCCGTTGATTGTGAGCGCTACTCACCCGGTCAGGCTCGTCAAGCCAAATATGCATATTCATAATAATAGCGTTTCCCACGGAATTAACGGTTCATGAAATTTGGGACTTATATGGCAAGGTTACTCAATAACTATAATCATGTAATCGGGTCAAGCATACCAAAAACTACTTGTATTCAGTTTGTAAAACTAGCATGTATCTCCCCCAATGGGTTTATAAACAGTTTAAGAGTTAAAGTGGGGCTATGAACTCACCGAAATCAAAAGTGAAGAATCAAGTGAAGAATGAAGAAATAATCCGCAAGAACTCTACGAGCAACCTAGAATATATACGTGTGTCTTAGCTTTTATGAATAATGATACAATCATTATTATATGCTATATAAATTACGATCTCAATTATGCTTGGTACATAAAGTTTAAATAAATATCAAGATTAACTTTAGCCCTTTTAAAATGATCTTCAAGTATGACATTTACATTTCTTACAAAAATTCAAGTGTTAAGTCTATAATTGTTTCTATGTCCAAAATAAGTTATGAAGGTTCAAGATTAGCCTAAGGTTCAAATTTAGCCCAATGGTCAACTTTTAGTCAAAAAGGTTCAAATTAAGTCTAAAGGTTCAAATTATATTAGATGGTTCAACAATATACTTAGAGGTCCAATTTTTATAAAGTGTAAACATTTTTATACTTTTTAACCTAATGCTGATGGAAATTTTAATAACTTGTTCACTTTAAAAATCCGTTATTTGCAAACCGTAAGTCGAAAAATTAACTTCTTTATATCCTCGGAAAGGTATTCATCTGTACTAACAAGTTTTGTGGGTCCCACTAAGTCAAAAATTACAACACAGTAGCAAAATTACCCGTTTACCCATATTATTCACTTCAGAAGTTTCTAACATTACAACAGTCCCACAAAAATCGCGATATCTAGAGTTCTACAAGTCCAATTAATTCCCCGTTTGCGGCCACGTTTAAGTTAAGATGTTATCTACAACTTTTATGTTTTGAGTAACAGTGGGTTATTCACAAAAAAAATGACTTTTATACGTTTCAAATCTGTTACTCAGGTTGTAACATGTTTCACGAAAATATTTCTAGTTTAATCATCGTAATGAGTTATTCAATGAAATACCCGTCAAAACGACCGAAAGACATAGATCTAAAACTACATATTTTTAGTTTATGTCCAAAGTTCACTGATAAAATCAGTTTATTACGTTTTTACCCCTGATCAGAAACAACTGTTGCATGTCTAGTCCTTTAGTGTTTTTATTGTTTTCTAAGCTATGTACCAAGCATATTCAAGCATAAGAACTTATATAATATTCAAATACATCAAGATATATAATATTTACAGAAGTGAAAATAAAAATAAAATGAAAAGTTAGTGAGGAGTTTCTTACAAAAGATGAAGAACAAGATTAACAACAAGAAAGTCAAGAAAACCCAAGAACACCAAGGACACCAAAGAAGATAACCCTAGCTTCCAAGACACCAAGAATACTTTAAAATCTTCTTTGAAACTTTGAATATGCAGCCTCTAAAACACCTTGAATAACCCTTGAAAACAAGGCTTATGGAGAAGAAAATGACTAGGAACAAATTAACACCAATGGGTCTTCAATCTACACTAAATCTTGAATAGATTTAACACAAATGAAATGTGTTTTGATCTTCAATACTCACAGCAGCAAGGGAGTGAAATGAGAGCAGAATTTTTGCTATCTTGCATGTGAAAATGAAGGTGGGAGTGAGTTTTGAGGTGGTAGGTACCTTGGGAAGTCTTAAAGGATACACTTGTCTTAATTTTTGACCCAATGTTGGAGTTTGTGAGCATGGGGCGGCAAACACAAGAAATAAATAAGGAAGTGCAGATTTTTAGAGCTAAGATGGAGTATTTAGTATAAAAGAGTGTATTTTGATCCCCCGGTATTTAAAACGTAGAGTTTTTAAGACATATAACGTAATACCGGGTAGCGTAAAATTGTAAAACTTTCAAAAATATTAAAACTTATTTTCATAATATATTTTAGTAATATAAATGAGTGGTGAATTTATTGGAGGGTTTAGACGAGGTTAAAACCTTAAAACGTGAATTTATATCGTGTAAAACGTAAAAGGTGCAAGGTTTACGTAAAAATGGAAAAAGTGAAAAGTGACTTTTAAAATAGGATTGTAAGGAACCAAAAGTGTATAAAAAGTGTAGACTGGACATAGTCTAGTGTTGGTTGAATTAATTATACGTGTCATGACGTACGCGGATAACTTCCGACGAAGTTAATTAAAAAAATTAATTAAAAAAAATAGAATGGTTAGGTAATTAAAATAGAAAAATTAATGACATGAAATTCCGAAATGTCACAGTACGCACTCCTTAAGAGAGCGACGTCCCGGCGCTCAATTCTTCTTAATCGCCGTATGGTTTAATTGTGAAGAGATAACTTAATTGTGAAGAGATGACGATATAGACAAGTCATCGTCGAGGTTTCCAACGAAAGTTGAATGATCAAAAGCCCATGCATCAAATATGTTCAATGAACAAGAGTGAATGGATTAAGAATTCTAACAAGTCGTCAATTCTTGGAACGAATAATAGTAAATTACTATTAGCTTATCAAGCTCGCGGCGGTCGATACGGAATCGGAAAAAATCCACCTAACAAATGGAAGGCTTGGAGTGTATCATAAGAGTTTGGAATGGATTTGGAAGATAACAAGCATTAGGAGCTAGGTAGAATACCGAGCTCAAGTGTCAAGGTTGTACCCCCGAGAGTCTTTTATTGATTTTAAAGTGTAGTCGAGTGTCAATTTGTATGTTAGAAAGGATCATAACGATTTGGGAGTTCTATCGAAGGGTCAAAAATGTGTTTTAAGTGTTTTTGAGTAATGATAATGGGGTGTTTGGTTTAAGCGTGTTCGTACCCATTTTGGGTTGTAAACGGGTCAAGTGCCCTTGGAACATGTTTGTTATGTTAATTTAATGCTTTTGGTAAAGTTTGGGTGGGTAACGGTGTGTCCAAGTGCGTTAAGTGGTTTATGGTCAATGTTTAAGGGGGGTGTTTGGCAAAAGGGTAAATGTACCCATTTTGGGTGGTAAACGGGTCAAGTGTCAATGGAATATGTTTGGTATGTTAATGTAATGAAGTTGGTCAAGTTTGGATAAAAATGAAGTGGTATAAGTGGTTTATGCTGTAAATGGGTCAAACGGGTTATTTCATGACCCGTCTAATTTTAAGGTACTATTTCGGGTTGATTGAGTGTGAAAAGATTTTGTATTTATGTTAATGGATTTGAGTGAGTTTGGGGTGGATATAAGGTAGCACGGGTCTTTTTGGTCTGTGTAGACTACTTTTGGTCTGTGTAGACTACTTTTGGTCTTGTAGACTACTTTAGTGTAGAAAGGTAAAGTACTACTTTAATCTAAATGGTCTTATCGATATTTAAAGTCTTTTGTTCATGTATAGGTCATGGTTCAAGCGTTTCCTCGTAAAAAGTCAAAAAGTTTTGAATTTTTGGTCTAATGAGAGGAGTTCATAGCCCAAAGAATGATTCGTACGCACGCTATGGCAGATACACATAAGCCCACTCATTTATAATTCGTCACTTACATAAAGAGGCATCCCAATCCATGTATGTAAGGGATTATAAACTTATGGTTTGGCGGTTTATAATTTTCTTATTCAAATGAAGAGGCGTCCCAATCCATTTCAATAAGATGATTATAAATCATCATACTTATGTATTGCCGACACAAAACACAATAAAAATAGCACCAAATGCTATTCTTCAAAATTATAAGAAGTAACGAGAAAAGGAATGAGACGTTAGTCAATCACGTTTCAAAGGTAAGTGTCAAAAGACAGCACATCCGGGGTAACAAATTTAAAGTCATACTCCCATCAACTGTAAGAGTTCAAAACGATGGATTACGAAGCAATATATACGATCTTGAAATATAGTGAAAGGATAGTTTGTAAAATAATAATAAAATTGTTTACAAAATGATAGTGAAATAGCAAGTGCAACGGACAGAAGTTGTCGCAACATGTTGATGCAAAATAGTAGATAATTATGGGTTGAATAAATCCCACCACTTGGAGTAAAAATGTTATAAGATGATAGGTTAAAGTCGCGTTCAATTTAATTAATTTGTTTCTAGGTGATGGGTTACGAGGTGATGTAGTGTTCAAAAGTTTAGGACAATTATTCAAATTCGTTTTCGAAGGTGGATAGTGAGATAATCAAGGGGAATCGATAGACTGAGTATATAAAGAATAAGAATCGGTAAAACATTTATAAAGATAATTAGACGAGAGTAAACAAAGTGTATATGAATAATCTTTATATACATAGTATCAATAGTGGTGTTTCGGAAAGTAAGCAGAAATGCTCAGAAAACATGAGTTCACGGGGAGTATGACAACCAATAGAAATTGATAAACTGCAACATGTTTCGATGTTATATGAAATGATATTTCATACGGTTATGAAAGAGTTTAGAGACCATTGTAATCACGAACAATGTCTGAGAAATAGGAGAGACCATTGTAATCACATACAATGCCTGATAGATAAGAGAGACCATTGTAATCGCATACAATGTCTGATAAATAAGAGAGACCATTGTAATCACCTACAATGTCTGATAAATAAGAGAGACCATTGTAATCACCTACAATGTATGATAAATAAGAGAGACCATTGTAATCACATACAATGTCTGATAAAGAAGAGAGACCATTGTAATCACCTACAATGTCTGATAAATAAGAGAGACCATTGTAATCACATACAATGTCTGATAAATAAGAGAGACCATTGTAATCACCTACAATGTCTGATAAATAAGAGAGACCATTGTATAATACATCCTACAATGACTACATGATAAATAAGAGAGACCATTGTAATCACATACAATGTCTGATAAATAAAAGAGATCATTGTAATCACCTACAATGCCTGATATAACTTGAAGATGAGTATAAATTTCCAGATGGAAATTTACAATGCTCACGAATAGCATATAATACACCAAGGAAGTTTAGTGCACAAAAGCTTACATACATAAGAAGTGATACTTTCGTGGATTATCGGACAAGTTAAGAAATAATTATAGTGCTCCTGTAATTATCCTTAGTATAATATAATAAAGATATATACTCAGTAGAGTAATAGGAAATTTAGGAAGTAGGCCGCATAGATATCGGACAAGATGATGGAACCCCATGACTTTTGAAAAATTAAAGGTTATAGTCTAGGTTTTAAAAAAATGACCTAGTTCACTATAACTTATGCTCTGGTACCAATCTTTAACACCCCCATTTTCAGAACGCAGCGGAATACAACATGGGGTGTTATCTATTAGTCACATAGTACAAGTCATAGGAAACATCAAAATAATTAAAGATGTTTTTAAACAAAGTTCACATTTGATATAATCAGAGTTTAACGAAGTTAGGTCCCAAAAGTTTTAACCAGGACAAGAGTCCAAAAGATACATAATTTAAACACAACATAAGTTTTTAGTGATTAAAAGTTCCATCAAGTGTGAAATAACATGTGTCCATCCATCCATGTCCTTGCACGCCCATCCAAGCATTAAACATTTACGGACCTGAGATAAAACATGCTAAAAAGTCAACACAAAGGTTGAGTGAATTCATAGAGTTTAATAAGTAATAAGTTGAATACAAGCATTATTCATAATTTGACATGTAACGAATACAAGTCGGGAAATAAGATTATAGCATCGAGCTCATGATACCGAACCTTGACCTAGATTTAATAATG